>PVIY010003644.1:0-95415 GCA_004026745.1 Myrmecophaga tridactyla
GTTGCTAGTTTACAGTTCTAAGGCCGAGAAAATGTCCCAATTAAAACAAGTCTATAGAAATGTCCAATCAAAGGCATCCAGGGAAAGATACCTTGGTTCAAGAAGGCCGATGAAGTTCAGGGTTTCTCTCTCAAGTGAGAAGGCACATGGCGAACACAGTCAGGGCTTCTCTCTCAGCTGGAAGGGCACATGGCGAATACGGTGTCATCTGCTAGCTTTCTCTCCTGGCTTCTGGTTTCATGAAACTCCCTGGAAGGCATTTTCCTTCTTCATCTCCAAAGGTCACTGGCTGATGGAACTCTCTGCCTCGTGGTACTGCAGCATTCTCTGCTCTCTCTGAGTCTCTCATTCTCCAAAATGTTTCCTCTTTTATAGGACTTCAGAAACTAATCAAGACCCACTCAAATGGGTGGAAACATGTCATCCCCTAATCCAGTTTAACAACCATACTTGACTAAATCACATCAACCAGGGAGATGATCTCATTACAGTTTCAAATATACAGTATTGAATAGGGATTATTCCACCTTTATGAAATGGGATTTATATCAAAACATGGCTTTTCTTAGGGGGCATACTTCCTTTCAAACCAGCACAAATACCTTTACTGTCATTTTTGTAAGATTATAAAGGAGGGAATAAAATGTAATGCTAAGTTCATTCCATGATATTTCTTTGGAAATTCATCCCTTATAATTTTCAAAGCATTGTTCTATCATCTTATAGTTCTGTGTTGGGGCTGAAAACCTAATGTCCTATTTCCTGATCCATTCATTGTACATGACATTTTTTCCTCTCTAGAAACTTTTAGGCTTCTCTTTTTATCCTGGATATTCTGAAATTTCTCAGTGTTGTGATTTGAAGTGAGTTTATTTTTATTCATTGTGGTAGAGACCTGATGAACTGTTTCAATCTGAAAGTCCATGTTTTCTATTGGTTCTTTAATGATTTTTTTTGTATTGGCACTTTGATGGTTTCTTCTTACCATTTTTCTGTTCTCTTGCTGTAGAACTCCTATTATTTTTATGTTTTACCTCCCATATAATAATTTTCTTTTCTTTTCTCCTATTGTCTATCTCTGTTATCCTATTCTACTTTTGGAGATTTGTCTACTCTTGAGAATTTCTATTGATATATAGATCTCTTCCTTGGTCTCTGATTGTTTCTCTTAAAACATGATCTTGCTTTTGTTTCATGGATATATCTTCGTATCAATCTGAGGATGTTATAGTTTTTTAAAGCTTTCTTCTGTTCCCTGTATTGTCTATTTTACTCTAAGCTTCTTTTTTATACTTGTTTGATTTGGTTTTGTCTTTCATGTTAGAGTCTTTCCTCTTAACAGACATCTGTTCATCCTTAAGCCTGGGCCTCACAGTAAGGTCCTAAGTTATTCAGCTCTTTCATTGGGGGTACAAACAAATGTCAGTATTTTTGTGTGTGTGTGTGTGTGTGTGTGTGTGTGCTGATCGGATTACCTAGTGAGGAATCCTCTAATCTCCTTGGGGTGCAGGCCCGATTGCTAATGTTCTGGACACTAAGCAAGGGAAAGGAGCCAAGGTGAGGAGAGTGTCTCACTATCAATATACAGAATTTCACTTAATTCTTCTGTTTTCAGTCAAATTTTCTATACTCACTCTCAGCTGTGAGTATAGATTTTCTGGTTCAACATCTCCAGAAAATAAACCATCTGTCATCTGGAGGAAGGGGAATTCACCTAACCACATATGTTGGAGTAGATGATCTGGGGATTTAGTTGCTCCTTATTCAAGATTTCAAACAATCTTTGTGTTCTTAATCCAAAGAGGACCCTTCATAGGTAACTTGTGCACCAAATAACATACCTCTAGTTTTCTTTTCCAATGGCAGATAAGTTTCAGCTTTTTCTAAGTCATTCAATTCTTGTCCATCTATCTTCTCAAATTTTGTTAATGTATCTTATGTACTATCACTTATTTTCCATTTCCCTTTATATTTCTTATTATTTTACTGTTATTTCAAAATCGACCTGAGATAAACATATGTGTTTAATTCACTATATTTGACTGAACTCTCTCAAATTTGATTTTTAAAAGTCACTTACTGCAATTTTCCTTTTTAAAAATACATCACATTGACAGGGAGGTGCCAAGATGGTGGCTTAGCAAGGTGTGGGATTTAGTTCGTCCTCCAGAACAGCTACTAAATAACCAGAACAGTGCAGAACAGCTCCTGGGGCCACGTCAGTGACCGGACACACAGCATACCCCAGTCTGGACCAGCTGGACTGGCTGTGAACCCACCCAGAACCATGAGTTCCCCAAGCCGGTGCCCCTCCCCCACAGGCTGCTTCCCAGAGGGGAAAGGAAAGGGACTTTAGCAGCAGGGGATGACCGCAACTAAACTTCAAGTGTGGAATTAATTCATAAATTCTCACTACTAAAAATAGGCCCCCAGCTCAGCTGAACCTGGTCAAAGCCAAGGTCGCTGATTTTTGCCTCAGTGCCAAGGGGACAGGGCTGAAGGAAAAAGAAAAAGAAAGAAACAGACGTTTTTGTGGCTGTGTTTCTACAAAGGCTTGACTGCCTTTGGATACAGTGGCAGGGCTTCTCAGGCTGCAACTGCCCCAGGCATAAAGAAACAAGCTTGTTTGAGAGCTTGTCTGGAGCCTGTGCCTTCCCCAGGGGAGGGGTGAGGCCCAACTCAGGTGGAATCCCTCCCTCAAGGAATTCAGACCCCAGAGCATGGTAATTTGAAGCTATTAAAACCAGCCAACAACCTCTCCTCTGTCTCAACCATGCTCCCAGCAGGGAGAGTCTGCTGAAGTTACACATACTACATCATCTTATGCTGGTGGGACCTGCAGGCAGACAAGTGCCACATACTGGGAAGGATAAGAAAAGCAGAGTCCAGAGACTTCACAGGGAAGTCTTTCAAACTGTTGGGTCTCACCCTGAAGGAAAACTGATGCAGGTGACTTTTTCCTCCTGACAGGAGGCCAGTTTGGTCTGGGAAAATCAAGCTGGGGTCTATAATACCTAAGTAGACCCTCCTATGGGTGGGGGGAAAAGGGACCATACAAGCAGGGCAAGAACCAAGAAAACAAGAACTGAAAAATTCTCCTCTGTTAAACAAAACCTAAGCTAGTGGTCCAGAAAAAGCTGAACTGAATGTGAAAGAACAGACAGATGACAAATTCATCCAGCAAGAAAACCCTAGGTAAAAGAAGTGAAAACAATCTCCATAATAAACTAACTGAGGTAATTAAAGGCCTAGACACCAGAAAAAAATAACAAATCACACTAGGAAAATTGAAGCTATGGCCCAGTCAAAGGAACAAACCAACAATTCAAATGAGATACAGGAGTTGAAACAATTAATTCAGAATGTACAAACAGGCATGGAAAACCTCATCAAATATCAAATCAATGAATTGAGGGAGGATATAAAGAAGGCAAGGAATGAACAAAAAGAAGAAATCGAAAGTCTGAAAAAACAAATCACAGAACTTATGGGAATGAAAGGTACAGTAGAAAAGATGCAAAAAACAATGGAAACTTACAATCTTAGATTTTGAGAGGCAGAAGACAGGATTTGTGAACTGGAGGATAGAACATCTGAAATCCACCAAAGCAAAAGAAAATATAGGGAAAAAATGGATAACTATGAGCAGGGACTAAGGAAATTGAACAACAATGTGAAGTGCACGAATATACGTGCTGTGGGTGTCCCAGAAGGAGAAGAGAAAGGAAAAGGAGGAGAAAAATTAATGGAGGAAATTATCACTGAAAATTTCCCAACTTTTATGAAAGACTTAAAATTATGGATCCAAGAAGTGCAGCATACCCCAAAGGGAATAGAACCAGATAGATGTACTCCAAGACACTTAGTAATCAGAATGTCAGAGGTCAAAGAGAAAGAGAGAATCTTGAAAGCAGCAAGAGAAAAGCAATCCGTCACCTACAAGGGAAGCCCAATAAGACTATGTGTAGATTTCTCAGCAGAAACTATGGAGGAGAGAAGACAGTGGGATGATATATTTAAATTACTAAAAGAGAAAAACTGCCAACCAAGAATTCTATATCCAGCAAAATTGTCCTTCAAAAGTGAGGGGGAAATTAAAACATTTTCAGACAAAAAATCACTGAGAGAATTTGTGACCAAGAGACCAGGTCTGCAAGAAATACTAAAGAGAGCACTAGAGGCAGATATGAAAAGACAGAAGAGAGAGGTGTGGAGAAGAGTGTAGAAAGGAAGACTATCAGTAAAGGTAAAAAGAAGAAAAATTAGTTATGACACATAAAATCCTAAAGGCAAAATGTAGAAGAAATTACTACCCATACAGTAATAGCACTAAATGTTAATGGATTAAACTCCCCAATCAAAAGACATAGACTGGTAGAATGGATTAAAAAAGAGGACCCATCTATATGCTATCTACAGGAAACACATCTTAGATCTAAGGATAAACATAGGCTGAAAGTGAAAAGTTGAGAAAAGATATTTCATGCAAATAACAATCAGAAAAGAGCAGGAGTAGTTATACTAATATCCAACAAATGAGACTTCAAATGGAAAACAGTTGAAAGGGCCAAAGAAGGACACTATGTATTAATAAAAGGAACAATTCAACAAAAGGCATAACAATCATAAATATTTATGCACTGAGCCAGAGTGCTTCAAAATACATGAGACAAGCACTGAAAAGAGAAATAGACACATCTACCATAATAGTTGGAAACGTCAATTCCCCACTCTTATCAATGGAGAGAACATCTAGACAGAGGATCAGTAAAGAAACAGAGAATTTGAATAATATAATAAATGAGCTAGACTTAACAGACATTTTTAAAACATTACACCCCACAACAGCGGGATACAATTTTTCTCAAGTGCTTATGGACCATTCTCAAGGATAGACCATTTTCTGGGTGACAGAGCAAGTCTCAATAAATTTAAAAAGATGGAAATCATCCAAAACACTTTCTCAGAATATAAAGGAATGAAGTTGGAAATCAATAATAGGCAGAGTGCCAGAAAATTCACAAATATGTGGAGGCTCAACAACACACTCTTAAACAACCAGTGGGTCAAGGAAGAAATTACAAGAGAAATCAGCAAATACCTCGAGGTAAATGAAAATGAAACACAACATCTCAAAACTTATGGGATGCAGCAAAGGCAGTGCGAAGAGGGAAATTTATTGCCCTAAATGCCTATATCAAAAAAGAAGAAAGGGCAAAAATCTAGGATTTAAGTGTCCACTTCGAAGAACTAGAGAAAGAACAGCAAACTAACTTCAAAGAAAGCAAAAGGAAAGACATAATGAAGATTAGAGCAGAAATAAATGAAATTGAGAACATGAGAATAATTGAGAAACTCAACAAAATCAGAAGCTGGTTCTATGAGAAAATCGATAAGATTGATGGACCCTGTCATGGTTAGGTTCATGTGTCAACTTGGCCAAGTGGTGATACGTGTTTATTTGGTTGGGCAAGTGCTGGCCTGTCTGTTGCAATGAGGACATTTCATAGAATTAAATCATGATCATGTCAGCTGTATCCACATCTGATTCAATTTGTAATCAGCCAAAGGGGAGTGTCTTCTGCAATGAGTAATGCTTAATCTGAACACTGGAAGCCTTTTAAGGAGGATTCAGAAGAGACAGCCTCTTCTGTCTGGGCTGGTGAGCCTCTCCTGGGGAGTTTGTCCAGACCCTCCATCGGAATCTATGGCTTCATAGCCTGCCCTGCGGATTTTGGACTCTGCCTTCCTGCGATCACGTGAGACACTTTAATAAATTTTATATTTGTGAGTGTTCCCTGTTGATTCTGTTTCTCTAGAGAACCTTAACTAATGCAGACCCTTAGCAAGATTGACAAAAAGAAGAAGAGAGAGGATGCAAATAAATAAAACCAGAAATGGAAGAGGAGACATAACCACTGACCCCACAAAATAAAGGAAGTAATGACAGGATACTATGAACAACTTTATGCTAATAAACTCGCCAATGTAGATGAAATGGACAACTTTCTAGAAAGGCATGAACAACCAACTTTGACTCGAGAAGAAATAAATGACCTTAACAAACCAATCACAAGTAAAGAATTTGAGTCAGTCATTAAGAAACTCCCCAAAAAGAAAAGTCCAGGACCAGATGGTTTCACATGTGACTTCTACCAAACATTCAAGAAAGAATTAGTACCAATCCTGCTCAAAATCTTCAAAAAAAATTGAAGAGGAAGGAAAACTACCTAACTCATTCTACAAAGACAGCATCATCCTCATACCAAAGCCAGACAAAGATATTACAAAAAAAAGGAAATTACATACCAATCTCTCTAATGAATATAAATACAAAAATCCTCAACAAAATTCTAGCAAATCGAATCCAGCATCACATTAAAAGAATTATACATCATGGTCAGATAGGATTCATCCCAGGTATGCAAGCATGGTTCAACATAAGAAAATCAATGAATGTAATACACCATATCAACAAATCAAAGCAGAAAAATCACATGATCATCTCGATTGATGCAGAAAAGGCATTTCACAAAATTCAGCATCCTTTCCTCTTGAAAACACTTCAAAGGATAGGACTAGAAGGGAACTTCCTTAAGTTCCCTTAAGGAATAAAATGATAAAGGGAATATATGAAAAACCCACAGCTAATATCATCCTCAATGGGGAAAAACTGAAAACTTTCCCCCTAAGATCAGGAACAAGACAAGGATGTCCACTATCACCACTGTTATTCAACATTGTGTTGGAAGTTCTAGCCAGAGCAATTAGACAAGAAAAATAAATACAAGGCATCAAAATTGGAAGGGAAGAAGTAAAACTCTCACTGTTTGCAGATGATATGACACTGTATGTCAAAACCCCCCCAAAATCCACAGCAAAACTATTAAAGCTAATAAATGAGTACAGCAAAGTGGCAGGTTATAAGATCAACACTCAAAAATCTGTTGTGTTTCTATACACTAGTAATGCACAATCTGAGGGCGAAATCAAGAAACAAATTCCATTTACACTTGCAACCAAAAGAATAAAATATTTAGGAATAAATTTAACTAAAGAGACAAAAGACCTATACAAAGAAAACTACAAGAAATTGTTAAAAGAAACCACAGAAGACCTAAATAGATGGAAGGGTATACGGTGTTCATGGATTGGAAGACTAAATATAGTTAAGGCATCGATTCTACCTAAATTGATCTACACATTCAATGCAATACCAATTAAAATCCCCAAAACTTACTTTTCCAAAATAGAAAAACCGATAACCAAATTTATCTGGAAGGGCAGGGTGCCCCGAATAGTAAAAGTATCCTGAGAAAAAAAAGTGAAGTCGGAGGTCTCATGCTACCTGACTTTAAGGCATAGTATGAAGCTACAGTGGTCAAAAACAGCATGGTACTGGCATAAAGATAGATTTACTGACCAATGGAATAGAATAGGCTGTTCAGATATAGACCCTCTCATCTATGGACAATTGATCTTTGATAAGGCAGTCAAACCAACTCACCTGGGACAGAACAGTCTCTTCAATAAATGGTGCCTAGAGAACTGGATATCCATATGCAAAAGAATGAAAGAGGACCTTTATCTCACACTCTATACAAAAATTAACTAAAAATGGATCAAAGACCTAAACATTAGATCTAAGACCATAAAACTGTTAGAAGAAAATGTAGGGAAATATCTTATAAAACTTATCATTGGAGGCGGTTTCCTAGACCTTACACCCAAAGCAAGAGCTTTGAAGAAATAAATAAATAAATAGGAACTCCTCAAAATTAAACACTTTTGCCCATCAAAAAACTTCATCAAGAAAGTAAAGTACAGTCTACACAATGGGAAACAATATTTGGAAATGATATATCAGATAAAGGTCCAGTATCCAAAATTTATAAAGAGATTGTTCAACTCAATAGCAAAAAGACAGCCAATCCAAATACAATATGGGCAAAAGACTTGAACAGACACTTCTCAGAAGAGGAAATACAAATGACCAAAAGGCACATGGAGAAATGCTCAACTTCCCTGACTATTAGAGAAATGCAAATCTAAACCACAATAAGATATCATCTCCCACCCACCAGAACAGCCATTATCAATAAAATGGAAAATGACAAGTGCTGGAGAGGATGTGGAGAAAGAGGCACACTCATCCACTGCTGGAGAATGTCAAATGGTGCAACTGCTGTGGAAGGCAGTTTGGCAGTTCCTCAAAAAGCTAAATATAGAATTGCCATATGACCCGGCAATACCATTGCTAGGTATCTACTCAGAGGACATGAGGGCAAGGACATAAACAGACATTTGCACACCAATGTTTATAGCAGCATTATTCAGAGTTGTGAAATGATGGAAACAGCCCAAATGTCCATCAACAGACGAGTGGCTAAAGAAACTGTGGTATATACATACGATGGAATATTATGCAGCTCTAAGACACAATAAAGTTATGAAGTATGTAACAACATGGATGGACCTTAAGGACATTATGCTGAGTGAGATCAGCCAGAAACAAAAGGACAAATACTGTATGGTCTCACTGATATGAACTGACATTAATGAATAAACTTGGAGAAGCTCATTGGTAACAGAGACCATCAGGAGATAGAAATAGGGTAAGATATTGGGTAATTGGGGCTGAAGGGATACAGATTGTGCAACAGGAATGAATGTAGAAACTCAGAAATGGACAGCAGAATATTCCCTAACTGTTATACAATTATGTTAAAACACTGAATGAGAGAATGATAAAGGGAGGAGGTCTGAGGTCAGAAATGAAATCAGAAAGAAAGATAGACGATAAAGACCGAGATGGTATAATCTAGGAGTGCCTAGAGTGTATAATGATAGTGACTAAATGTACAGATTTTTTAAATGTTTTTGCATAAAGAAGAACAAAGGGATATCATTACTGCAGGGTGCTGAAAATAGATGTCAATTAATATTTTAAAATTTTAACTTCTGTGTGAGACTAAAGCAAAAAATGCTTATTTGGTACAAAATTTATATTTTCACCAGTGCATTTCCTAATTTAACTTATATCGACAGTTTAATTAAACACCATAAGTACATGGAACCTTGAGTAGGACATGAGATTTTGTTGGTTTGTCCAGAGTGATGCACTGATAAATCCCAGCGTGATTTGATCAGTGAGTGGAAAAGTATTTGCAAAGTCCCCTTTGGGGAATGGTGAGAACGGGGGAAAATTCAACCTTCCCAAGTTGAATTATTGATATTCTTACAAGCAGTGAGGACAACCAAAGCTATAGGCTGAGCCCCCAGTCTTGGGGTTTGTTCACATGAAACTTAACCCCACAAAGGATACGTCAAACCTACTTAAAGTTAGGTCTAAGAGTCACCCCCAAGAGAACCTCTTTTGTTGTTCAGATGTGGCCTCTCTATCTAGCCAACAGAACAAGCAAACTCACCACCCTCCCCCTGTCTACGTGGGACATGACTCCCAGGGGTGTAGACCTTCCTGGCAACATGGGACAGAAATCCTAGAATGAGCTGAGACTCAGCATCAAGGGATTGAGAGAACCTTCTCGACCAAAGGGTGAAAGAGTGAGATGAGATGAAATAAAATGTCAATGGCTGAGAGATTCCAAACAGAGTTGAGAGATTATCCTGGAGGTTCTTCTTACCCATTAAATAGATATCACCTTGTTAGTCAAGATGTAATGTAGGGGCTGGAGGGAAGTGCCTGAAAATGTAGAGCTGTGTTCCACTAGCCATGTTTCTTGAAGATGATTGTATAATGATATCGCTTTCACAATTTTACTGTGTGATTGTGAAAACCTTGTGTCTGAGGCTCCTTTTATCTACCTTATCAACAAATGAGTAAAACATATGGAATAAAAATAAATAATTCGGGGAACAAGTGTTAAAATAAATTTAGATTCAAATGCTAGTGATCAATGAAAGGGAGGGGTAAGGGGTATGGTATGTATGAATTCTTTTCTGTTTCCTTTTTCTTTCTTTTTCTGAATAGATGCAAATGTTCCAAGAAATGATAATGATGATGAATATGCAACTATGTGATGGTATAGTAAATTACTGATTATATATGTAGAATGGAATGATAAAAAGTTAAGAATGTTTGCGTTTGTTTGTTTTTTGGTATTTAAAAAAATTAAAAAATAAAAATACATTATATTAATAAAAGATACTCAGAATATTGTAAAGTAAACTTATTAGGATGGAAATGGCATTCTTGTGGGCCAGACCTCTATGAAAGATAAAAAACTTTGAGTCTCCTGGTGTTACTACTCTTTCAGCTCATTCATATAAAACCTGATTTACAATCTAACAAGTACTTTTATATTGGTGACTTCATTTGATTCTCTGAACACACTGGGAAGTAGTTAAGACATTTATTATTAAGTTAATTTAAAGGATGAGCAGTAAAAGCTCCACTTTAAATATTGCTTCATCTCTTACAGCAAATGTGGCAAACTCTTAACAGTCATTAAGTCTAGATGGAGGGTATACCCTTTAGAACACTGGTACACAAATGTTCATAGCATCCTTTTTAGCCAAGAACTGGAAGCAACTTAAATGTCGATTAACAGGGCAATAGATAAACAAATTATGATATCTTCTTTTACTATACTACTTCTCAACAAAGAAATGAGCTATTGAAATACACAATAACATAGGTGCATCTGAAAATAATTATGTTGAGGGAAAGAAACCAGGCAGAAAGGAAAGAGAATATTATGACTCCATTTTTAAAAAAAAGTTCCATAAAATGCAAACTAATCTCAGCTCCAACACTCAGAAACCAAAACACAGATGAATAGTTGCTTGGGCAGACTAAGGTAGAGGAGAGGCATAGGGATGGATTACCAAGGGGCCTGAATAAATTTTCCAGAGTCATGAATATATTCACTCCCTTGATTGTGGTGATGGTTTCACAGGTGTATAATGCATGCATATGTCAAACTTATTGAATTATATTCCTTAAATATGTGCAGGTTGTTGTAAGCCAATTATACCTCAATAAAACAATGTTTCAAACTAAAAAAATACATTATATTTATTTTAACTTTTTATTGTGTAACATAACCTATATACAAAGGAAAGAAAGAAAACAGCAATAGTGGAAAGCACTCTTCAACAAGTAGTTACAGGACAGATTCTGTGAGTTTGTCATGTGCTTCCATGCCATCATTTCACATTTTTCCTTCTAGCTGTTCTGAAACATTGGAGGCTGGAAAGAATAAATATTTTTTTTTATCATCACAATTGACTTTTTTCTTTTTTTGTGAAAAATAACATATACAAAAAAGCAATAAATTTCAAAGCACAGCACAATTAGTTGTAGAACAAATTTCGGAGTTTGGTATGGGTTACTATTCCACAATTTTAGGTTTTTACTTCTAGCTGCTCTAAGATACTGGAGACTAAAAGAAATATCAATATAATGATTCACAAGTCATACTCATTTGTTAAACTCTACCGTCTCTGTATAACTCCACTATCATCTTTGATCTTTCTCCCACTCTTTAGGGGTATCTGGGCTATGCCCATTCTAATGTTTTCATGTTTGAAGGGACTGTCAACAATATGGGGTGGGGAGATGGAACTATCTGATGTTCTGGAGAGGCTGGGCCCTCTAAGTTTAAGGACTTATGTGGTCCAGGGACCCATCAGGAGGTTGTAGGTTTCTGGAAAGTTACCTTAGTGCATGGAACCTTTGTAGAATCTTATATAACACACTTGGTGTTCCTTAGGATTGGCAGGTATGGTTTTGGTTAGAGTTTGACAAGTTATGATAGGTAGCAATGTCTAAGTGAAGCTTGCAAAAGAGTGAACTCCAGAGTGCCTCTTGACTCTATTTGAATTCTATCAGTCACTATATTTATTTTAGATGCTTTCCAAAATATAGCTAAGCGGAGACTCATGATAAACAATTGCAAAACAATGCTTTTTAGAGATGTAGAGGTATGGCTAAAAGGAATTATAAATAGTTGCCCTGGAGGAGCAGAACTATAGGTAAGGAGAAGTGGGGGCAGGAGGTTATTTTTTTTCATTGTAAGCTTTTCTGTACTAAATTTGTTTGATTGATTATATGCATATATTATTTTGATAGAAGTAGTAATAAAATAAAAAGTTATAGAGGATATCAGCATGTTCCCTGCATAACATAGCATGCACACACATATGTAGTTATCTACCATAAGAATGCAAAGGGATGAGAAAAATATTTGGAAAAGTTCAGAAAAATATTAAGAAGAAAATAAAAATCATTTTCTCCCCTAAATTCCATTCCCTGTTAATTTCTTTTCAGGGACTGGGCCATAGAGAAAATGATGGGTTTTGGTTTTTGAGAGAGGGAAGGCAAAGGAGAGTGTATTTCATCAGAGTAAAGAAGAAATATAGGCCTAAAGAAGAAGTAGAAATGACTTATAACTTCATTGCTACTTAGATACTTGGTGGATGGGGTGGGGGTGGGGAAGCAGAAAGTATTGTTCCTGATTAAAGGCCTGTGGATACATTTCTACCTACTCACTTCAGCCAGAGATGAAACTATTCATAGATTCCTAAAGCCAGCCATCATCACCTTCAAAGATATAGACAGACTTAAAAGGGGCAAGAATGAATTTCATAATTTTGGAAGCCCACACTAGCTACCACCATTTACCAGTATAGACCCTCAGTTATAAATATGAAACAAAAGCCAAGAATCTTTAGACATTTATAAACCTAACAGTATAAAGAAAAGGCCTACAAAGAAAAAGTAAAACATATCATTTTCAATTTTTCAATTTTGATAGAAAATATGAGAACTTTAAGAAATTTCTAATTTGTATTCTCAGAGATGTTTGAGAGACTATTGCATGCATAATACGAGAATAGTCTGTTCTGTAAAAGAGCAACTGGACAACCAAAAGGAGTTCTTGACAATCAAGATAAAAAAATAAAATAAAAATTGCATTAGAAGGGCTAAAGAACAGAATGGATATGGCTGTAGATGGAGTTGGTTATTTGGAAGACCTAACCATTGAATTCTTCCTAAATAAAAAAGAGGTTGAAGTTATGAAAGAAAAGTTAAACGAAATAAAAATTAAATCCAGGAGATGCCATGTCTATCTAAGACTTGTGGAAAAGAAACCACAGAAATTTTTTCCCAGAATGTCTTGATCCTCTTATCTAAACGACGAACCAAATGATGAATACAAAAAACCCTGAAAGTCCCCTCAATATAACTAGACACATCTTGGTGAAGTGTCTTGGGTTTATAAAAATTGGGAAATCCTACCAGCTTTCAGAGGAAGAGAAAAGGTAGCTATTAAAGGTAAGAGAATTAGAATGTTATTGGCTTTCTTACCTGAAAAACTTAATACCAGAATATAATGGAGCAATGTACCTAAAGTTCTGAAGGAAAAAGATCTTGAACCTAGAAGTTCATATGCAGCCAATCTGTTATGTGTAGTAGCTATATTATGTGAAGTTTAATATAATTGTTAAGAAATAATTCTTAGTATTGTTGGAATATACCAAAATAGTAGAGTAAATTCGAACTGAAATTCAAGATGATATGAACAAATTTGGAAGTGGAGTTAGAATAGATTAAAAAGCATATTAAAGACCACCTTATTTGAGATTGGGGCAGTTATATATACTGGTTAAATCCTGACATCGGTAGAAAATATGTTTATATGTTTGGTAAAAAAAAAATTTAACTGTAGCCACAAGTAGAATAGTTTTACAATGTAGTATTTTCAAGTGCCAGAGCAAAAAAAAAATGTGTGAGGATAGAAAAAAAAAAGCAATAAGGACTTAGTAGAAAACATAAAATTAAGATGGCAGGAGTAAGACCAAAAGGAAGTAATCACAATTAATGTGGGTGGATTAAAATTTTTTATTATAGAAGTTGTGGGTTTAGAGTACAATCATGCATAAAATATGGGATTCCCATATACCACCCTGTTATTAACACCTTGCATTGATGTGATGTATTTTTTACAATTGATAAAAGCAACATTTATTTTTATTGACAAACTAAAACAACATACAAACACGAACATTCTTAGCATACAAACATTCCATACATGTGTACAATCAATGGCACACAATATCATCACATGGTAGTGTATTCATCACCACGATCATTTCTTTAGAACATTTGCATCACTCCAGAAAAAGAAATAATAAGAAAAAATTTATACACACCATACCCCTCATCCCTTACCGCTCCCTCTCATTGACCACTACTATTTCCATCTATCTAATGTATTTTAACCTTTGTTCCCCCTATTTTTATCTATACCCCTTACCTCTCCCTTTCATTGATCTCTAGTATTACAATCTACTCTATTTATTTTAACATTTGTTTCTCTTATTATTTATTTATTTTAATCCATATGATTTACTCATCTGTACATACCATAGATAAAAAGAGCATCAGACACATGGTTTTCACAATCACACAGTCACATTGCAAAAGCTATATCATTATACAATCATCTTCAAGGAACATGGCTACTGGAACACAGCTCTACAGTTTCAGGCACTTCCCTCTAGCCTCTCTAATACACCTTAAACTAAAAAGGGAATATCTATATAATGCATAAGAATAACCTCCAGGATAACCTCTCAACTTTGTTTGAAATCTCTCAGCCGCTGACACTTTATTTTGTCGCATTTCTCTCTTACCCTTTTTCAGTCGAAAAAGTTTTCTCAATCCCTTGATGCTGAGTCCAAGCTCATTCTAGGATTTCTGTCCCACATTGCCAGGGAGGTTTACACCCCGGGGAGTCATGTCCCACGTAGAGAGGGGGGAAGGCAATGAGTTTGCTTGCCGTGTTGTGTGAAAGAGAGATAGGCCACATCTGAGCAACAAAAGAGGTTCTCTGGGGGTGACTCTTAGGTCTAATTTTATGCAGGTTTAGTCTATCTTTTGCAGGGATAAGTTTCATAGGGACAAACCCCAAGATTGAGGGCTTGGCCTATTGACTTGGTTGTCCCCACTGCTTGCGAGAATATCAAGAATTCTCCAAATGGGGAAGTTGAATTTTTCCCCCTTTCTCCCCATTCCCCCAAGAGGACCCTGCAAATATCTCTTTATTCACTGTTCAAATCACTCTGGGATTTATTAGGGCATAACACTAACCTGGACAAATCAACAAAATCTCATGCCCTATTCAAGGTTCCATGTCCTTATGGTGTTTAATTAAACTGTCGATATAAGTTAAATTAGGAAGTGCACTGGGGAAAATATAAATTTTGTACCAAATAAACATTTCTTGCTTTAGTCTCACACAGAAGTTGAAGTTTTAAAATATGCATGACCATCTATTTTCAACACCCTGCAGTATTGACATTCCTTTGTTCTTCCTCATGCAAAAACATTTTTAAGGGTGGGCCACGGTGGCTCAGCAGGCAAGAATGCTTGCCTGCCACGCCCGAGGACCCGGGTTTGATTCCCAGTGCCTGCCCATGTAAAAAAAAAAAAAAAATTTTAAATTTATCACTTAGCCACTATCATGGCACATTCTAGGCATTCTTAGTATACCATCTCAGTCTTTATCATCTATCTTTCCTTCTGGTTTCATATGTGCCCCTAGCGCTCCTCCCTCTATCATTCTCACATTCAACTTCATTCAGTGTACATATATTATTGTGCTACAATCAGGTAGTATTGTGCTATTCATTTCTGAGTTTTTACAATCAGTTCTGCTGCACAATCCATATCCCATAAGGGATAAATCTTACTGATCTAAAACATACATCCTAGAGTTCCACTGGTTGGCAACAGGTACCAGACAGAAGAACATTATGGGGAGTTTTGAGAACCAGATATTCTCACCTCCTGCAAGTCTTGAGAGTCCTCCACCATCACATCAACTGCCAATCAGCATAAGAAGGGTCCACAAAGTCATGCGTAAGGTTCCTGTGGAAATAGGAGGCTACAGATTGGTGACAAAGGTTTGAACAGGCATTTTCTGTGTATTAGCTAGGTTTCTAGAGAAACATAATCAGCAGGAGATATCTGTAAACATACAATTTACAAAAGTGTCTCACACAACTGGGGGATGTACGAGTGCAAGATCAGTAGGGCAGGACACGAGCTGGGAGCTCTAATGAAGGTCCTCAATGCACTCTCAGGAGAGGGTGGTTGGTGGAAGCAGAAAGGGTGATTGTCTCTTCTGAATCCTCCTTAAAAGTCTTCCAGTGATTAGATTAAGCATCACTCATTGCAGAAGTCTACATGGTCACGATTTAAGTCCATGAAATGTCCTCACAGCAACAGACAGGCCAGTGCTTGCCCAACCAAAAAATTGGGCACCCCCACCTGGCCAAGTTGGCGCATGAACCTGGCCATCACATTCCACCCTTTCTTAACTTGGCAGCTATACACGTCACCTCAAATCATACCTAATCTCTAAATAGAAAAAAATAACAGACACATTTTTTCCTCGCCTAACAATACTCAACTGTATTGTGTACAATCAAAAACACATAAAATCTCTCCAGAATAGAGTGCAAGTCCTTGGGTAATATTCCCTTTTTAAAACTTTATTTATTGTATAATATAACATATATACAAAGTGAAGAGAGAAAAAAAAGCAATAGTTTTCAAAGCACTCTTCAACAAGTAGTTACAGGACAGATCCCAGAGTTTGTCATGGGCTACCATACTATCCTCTTAGCCTGATCTGCATGTCCCTTATAGCCAATGAAAATGCATTTCTCTTCATGTGCTTTTGAAACATATGTATTTGCCCTTCAGAAAAATGCCTACTCACATTTTTAGCCCATTTTATAATTGGGTTGTCTGTTCTTTTGTTGTCGAATTGTATGATTTCTCTATGTATACAGGATAACAAACCTTTGAAATGTGATTTCCAAATATTTTCCCCCATTGAGTTGGCTGCCTCTTCACCTTTTTGACAAAATCTTTTGAGGTGCAAAAGCATTTGATTTTGAAGAGTTCACATTTATCTATTTTTTCTTTTGTTGCTTGTGCTTTGGGTGTAAAGTTTAAGAAGCTATCTCCTATTACTAGGTCTTGAAGATGTTTTCCTACATTTTCTTCTAGAAGGTTTATAGTGCTGGTTCTTATATTTAGGTGTTTCAGCCACAGTTACTTTTTGTATAGGGTGTAAGGTAAGGGTCCTGTTTCATTCTTTTGGCTATTGATATCCAGTTCTCCCATGCCTGTTTTTTTAAAAGATGATTTTGTCCCAATTCAGTGGATTTGGGGGCCTTGTCAAATATCAGTTGACCATAGATTTGGTGGTCTATTTCTGCAATCTCGATTCGATTCCATTGGTCAATGCTTCTATCTTTGTGCCAGCACCATTCTGTTTTGACCACTATGGCTTTATAATAGTTTTTAAAGTCAGGGAGTGTTAATCCTCCCACTTCATTCTTCTTTTTAAGGATGATTTTAGCTATTTGGGTCTCTTTCCCTTCTAGATGAATTTTGTAACTAGCTTTTCCAAGTCTTCAAAAAGTAGGTTGTTGGGGTTTTGATTGGTATTGTGTTGAATCTGTAGATCAATTTGAGGAGAATTGACATCTTAACTATATTTAGCCTTCCTATACATAAGTAGGGAATGTCTTTTCACCTATTTAGATCTTCTCTGATTTCTTTTAGCAATGTTACATAGTTTTCTGTGTACAAGTCCTTTACGTCCCTAGTTAAGTTCATTCCTAAGTACTTGATTGTTTTAGTTGCTATTTTGAATGGATTTTTTTCCTTAACTGATTCCTCAATTACATCATTGCTTGTGTGTAGAAATGTTACTGATTTTTGCACATTAATTTTATATCCTGCCACCTTGCTGGGTTTGTTTATTAGCTTAAGTAACCTTGCTGTAGATTTCTCAGTATGTTCCAAGTATAGTATCATGTCATATGCAAATAATGAAAGTTTTACTTCTTCCTTTTCAATTTGGATGCCTTTTATTTCTTTGCCCTGCCTGATTGCTCTGGCTAGAACTTCTAGCACAGTGTTGTTGAATAATAGTGGTGACAGTGGTCATCCTTGTCTCATTCCTGAACTTAGGGGGAAAGCTTTCAGTGTCTCTCTCTATTGAGTATGATGCTGTCTGTCAGTTTTTCTTACATTTCCTTTATCATATTGAGAAAGTTACCTTTGATTCCTATCTTTTGGAGTGTTTTTATCAGAAAAGGATGTTGAATTTTTTCAAATGTTTTTTCAGCATCAATCAAGATGATCATGTGATTTTTCCCTTTTGATGTGTTAATGTACTGTATTACATTAATTGATTTTCTTGTGTTGAACCATCCTTGCATTCTTGGCATAAACCCCACTTGGTTGTAGTGTATAATTCTTTTAATGTGTTGTTGGATTCAATTTGCCAATATTTTGTTGAGAATTTTTGTATCTATGTTCATTAGGGAGATTGGCCTGTAGTTTTCCTTTCTTATAGCATCTTTATCCGGTTTTGGTATTAAAAATATATTAGCTTCATAAAATGACTTAAGTAGAGTTCCTTTTTCCTCCTTTTTTGGGAAAAGTTTGAGCAGGATTGTTGTTGGTTCTTTTTGGAAAGTTTGATAAAATTTCCCTGTGAAGCCATCTGGCCCTGGGCTTTTCTTTGCAGGAAGATTTTTGATGACTGATTGAATTTCTTTACTTGTGATTGGTTTGTTGAGATTTTCTATTTCTTCCTGAGTCAGTGTGTCTTGTTTGTGTATTTTCAGGAACTTGTCCATTTCATCTAATTTGTCTAGTTTGTTGGCATATAGTTGTTCATAGTATCCCCTTATGATGTCTTTTATTTCTTCATGGCCTGTGGTTATGCACCCCTTCTCGTTTCTGGTTTTTTTAATTTGCATCCTCTCTCTCTTTTTTCTTTGTCATTCTTCCTAGTGGCCCATCAATGTTACTGATTTTCTCAAAGAACCAACTTTTGGTTTTTTTATTCTTTTGTTCTCCCATTCATTTAACTCTGCTTTAATCTTGGCTATTTCTCTTCTTCTATTTGTTGTGGGGTTAGTTTGCTGTCCTTTCTCAAGTTCCTCCACGTGAGCAGTTAAGTCCTCGATTTTTGCTCTTTCTTCTTTTTTTAATATAGACATTTAGGGCCATAAATTTTCCTCTCAGTACAGCCTTTGCCACATCCCATAAATTCTGATAAGTTGTATTCTCATTTTCATTAATCTCCAGATAGCTCTTGATTTCTCTAGCAATTTCTTTTTTGACCCACTGGTTGTTTAAGAGTGTGTTATTTAATCTCCATATATTTGTGAATGTTCTTGGTTCTTTGGTGGTTATTGAGATCCAGCTTCATTCCATTGTGATCAGAGAAAGTGTTTTGAATAATTTCAATGTTTTAAAATTTATAAAGACGTGTTTTGTACCCCAGCATATGATCTATCATGGAGAATATTCCATGAGCACTAGAGAAGAATGTATATCCAGGTATTTTGGGGTGCAATGACCTATATAGGTCTAGCACATTTTTTAACTGTCTACAGAATCTTTAATTTCTGTGATATCTGTTATTTTTCTATTTATTCTTTCAAATTACTATTTATGCTCTTCCAATGTCTTCTTGATCTCCTTTATGTCCTTAGCCATCCCACTTATTTTATTTGGTGGAGTTACTATGAACTTCTTGATTAGTTCTTTCAATGTCTGTGTCTCCTCTGGTGTTTAATTTGGTCATTAAGCTGGGCTATATCTGTCTGCCTTGTGATATGCTTAGTGATCTTCTGTTGTTTTTGCCACATATAAATATCTTGATTTACTTTGGAAGTTGATTTCCTTCAGTAGTCTAAAGCCCTGTGTTTGTGGGATGGATGTGTAGCAAGATGCAGGGCATGGGGTAGGGCACAACAATGCAGTGACGTGTTGCAGCACAGATATAGGCACAGATTGGGGATATTATGCTCATGCCTGTGAACGTGGGTGCCCAGTGGCCAGGGAGGATGTAGCTGTGCAAGTGCATGAGTCTGGGGGACATGGCCCTGGTGTGAGCTGGCTTAGGGTATGAGACCATTTGTGTACAGGTGCAGAGCTGTGGCAGTGGGTTGATGTTAACCCTGCATGGGCTGGGGGCGGATATGCCCCGGCTGTGGGGGACAGCATTTTCCCAGAGTTGGGGGGTATAATTAGGGACTGTGTGCATGCATGGGTCTAGAAGTGCAATAAACTGATGTACCTGTGTGGAAAGTTCAAGGGGGCCAGGGTGGGGCTGTGCGTCAGTACCACTATATGTGTTGGGGGCATGTGTAGCCTGGATATAGAGTTAAGCGCCTGCAGCATTTATGCACTGGTGACAGCCTACAGGGAGCAGGGATGGGGAGGTAGTGCTCGGGAGGGGCGCAGGAGAGGTGGATTAGGCTGCACTTGGGGTGGGGAGTGGGGCGGGTACACGCATGAGGTGTTGGTGGATCAAGGGCGCTTGGAGCTTGGGAAGTGGGGATGAGTGACAGGGTTCAGGTGCATGGGGTGTGGGGTGAGTCACAGGTCACGGGCCTGGGCTGGTGAGGGTAGCATGTTCAAGGAACGTGGCTTGGCTTACTTTCTAGTTC
Organism: Myrmecophaga tridactyla; assembly: GCA_004026745.1. NCBI lineage: Eukaryota > Metazoa > Chordata > Mammalia > Pilosa > Myrmecophagidae > Myrmecophaga > Myrmecophaga tridactyla. Next base: position 20,518 of record PVIY010003644.1, read on the forward strand.
CTGTCTCCACATGTGCTCATTCCTGAAGGCTCTGGGCTTTCACGTTTGGCTCCTGTTCTCTGCTTCTCAGTTCCTTAGCTTTTGCAACCAGGGTCACCTTATGTGGTGCAGAAGACTCCCCCAGGTCAGTTATACTCTAGAATTGCCATCTCAGTCACCCTCCCATCCCTTCTCTAACTTTTCCTTGGAGCAGAGCTTAACTCGATCTATCCTATTCCACCATCTTCCCAGATCTTCCCTAATATTCACTCTTAAACTTGATTTCCTACAACCTAAATACTATAGCATGAACAAAACAGCTTATGTCATATGATAAAGAGGATAAAATAAAAAGAAAAACAAAGGTATTTGATTTATGTATAAATACATGGACATTAATTATAAGCAAGGAAGAAATATTCATACCATTACAGTCCTCATTTCCATAACTGATCATGTGGTCGTAGTCCATACTTATCACTACCCTGTTCCACCACCCATTCCATGTTCCCTTTACCCTTAGCAAGCACCTCAACTGGCTGTGGTTCTTTGCCTGGTGGGGTGACACAAACCTTCATTCCTGAAGCTTCAGAGCCATTGATAGTCCTTCCTGGATTGGGTTGTTGCAGTTTTCCATTGATTTTAATAGCAGGACATGGTAGTACTAAGAGACGCCTTAGGGGATCTCCTATATTCCAGGAAAACTCTACTTTACCTCCATTGTGTAGTTACAGTCCTATTTCCCCCTGATATCAGGGTCAATCACACCAGCCAGTAAAGTAATCCCCTTCTTAGCTTATTGATCTAGGGGCAAGAGTAGCCCAAAGTGACCAGGTAGCAGTCTTAGATTCCAGTTAAATGGAATTATTGTTGTTTCTCCTGGTGGTAGAACTCCCACTTCTGGAACTAAAATCTGTAGACCAGTGGAGCTCAAGATTGCAGAGATAGGAAGGAAAATTTTTTCTAGTGGATTTCTAAGGGTAATAGTGAGTGGCATCACTCCCATTTCCACCCCTTGATTCCCAAACCCATGAAATCTGGCTATGGGAGAAAGAGCACCATACTGAGGATGCTGAGTCAGAGCATACACAGCCTCTTGGAGAACATCCCCCCAGTCCTACAAAATATTGCCAGGTTGGCACCATAATTGAGTTTTCAAAAGGCTGTTCCACCATTCTATGACCCCAGCTGCCTCTGGATGATGGGGACTGTGGTAAGACCAGAGAATTCCATGAGCACATGCCCATTCCTACACTTCATTTGCTGTGAAGTGTGTTCCTTGATCAGATGCAATGCTGTGTGGAACACCATGACAATGGATAAAGCATTCCACAAATCCACAGATGGTAGTTTTGGCAGAAGCATTGTGTGCAGGGAAAGCAAACCTACATCCAGAGTATGTGTCTATCCCAGTTAGAACAAATTACTGCCTCTTCCATGATGGAAGTGGTTCAATGTAATCAACCTTCAAGGTATCTGGCTGATCACCCTGGGGAATTGTGCCATATCTGGGGATGAGTGTGGGTCTCTGCTACTGGAAGATAGGGCAGTCAGCAGTGGCTGTAGCCAGGTCAGCTTTGGTGAGTGGAAGTCCATATTGCTGAGCCCATGCATAACCTCCATCCCTACTACCATGACCACTTTGCTCATGAGCCCATTGGGCAATGACAGGAGTTGCTGGAGAAAGAGGCTGACTGGTATCCACAGAACGGGTCATCTTATCCTCTTGATTATTAAAACCTTCCTCTGCTGAAGTCACCTCAGGTGCCCATTCACATGGGACACAGATATCTTCATGTTTTCAGTCCACTCAGAAAGGTCTATCCATATATCTCTTCCTCAGACCTCTTTGTCACCAATCTTCCAATAATGCTCTTTCCAAGTCCCTGACCATCCAGCCAAACCATTAGCAACAGCCCATGAATCAGTATGCAAATGCACCTTTGACCAGCTCTCCTTCCAAGCAAAGTGAACACCCAGGTGCGCTGCTCAAAGTTTCACTCACTGGGTGGAATTCTCCTCACCACTGTCCTTCAGGGACATCCTGGTAGGAGCTTGTAGTGCTGCAGCTGTCCACTTTCAGGTGGTACCTGCATATTGTACAGAGCCATCTGTAAACCAGGCCTGATTTTTTTCTTCCTCAGTCAACTCACTGTAAGGAACTCCCTCAAGAGGCCATAGCTCTTGTCTGGGAAAGAGAAGGTAATGTGGCAGGAGTTGAGACCTTGGGCATTTGGGCCACATCCTCGTGTAACTTACTTGTGCCTTCAGGATCTGCTCTGGCCCTTTCTCGTATATACCATGTCCATTTTATGATGGAGTGCTGCTGTACATGTCCAAGTTTATGGCTTGGGAGGTCAGACAACACCCAGCTCATGATAGGCAACTCAGGCCTTATGGTAACTTAGTGGCCCATGGTTAAGCATTCAGTCTCTACTAAGGCCCAGTAGCAAGCAGAAAGCTGTTTCTCAAAAGAAAAGTCATTATATGCAGCACATGGTAAGGCTTTGCTCCAAAATCTTAAGGGTCTGCATTGTGATTATCCTATAGGGGCCTGCCAAAGGCTCCAGACAGCATCTCTGTTTGCCATTGACACTTCCAACAATGTTGGATCTCCTGGATCATATGGTCCAAGTGGAAGAGCAGCTTGTACAGCAGCCTGGACCTGTCACAGAACCTCCTCTTGTTTAGGTCCCCTCTCAAAATTAATTGCTTTTCTGGTCACTCAATAAATGGGCCAGAGTAGCACACCCAAATGAGAAATAAGTTGTCACCAAAATCCAAAGAGACCAACTAGGTATTGTACCTCTTTTTTGGTCATAAGAGTGGTCAGATACAGTAACTTATCCTTCACCTTAGAAGGGATATCTTGGCATGCCCCACAGCACTGGACACCTAGAAATTTCACTGAGATGGAAGGCCCCTGTATTTTTGTTGGATTTATCTCCTACCCTCTGACACATAAATGCCTGATCAATAAGTCTAGAGTAGTTGCTACTTCTTGTTCACTAAGTCCAATCAATATGATATAATCAATATAATGGAGCACTGTGATATCTTGTGGGAGGGAGAAATAATCAAGTTCCCTGTGAACAAGGTTGTGACATAGGGCTATACAGTTGCTATACCCCTGAGGTAGTGAAAGTACATTGCTGACCTTGCCAGCTGAAAGCAAACTGTTTCTGTTCGTCCTTACTAGCAGCTATTTTCCAGATCCATAGCTGCATACCAGGTACCAGGAGATGTGTTGATTTGCTCAAGCAATGATACCACATCCAGAATAGCAGCTGCAATTGGAGTCACCACCTGGTTGAGCTTACAATAATCCACTGCCATCCTCCAAGACCCATCTGTTTTCTGCACAGACCAAATAGGAGAGGTGATAGGGGATGTGGTTGGGATCACTACCCCTACATCCTTCAAGTCCTTAAGAGTGGCACTAATCTCTGCAATCCCACAAGGAATCTGATATTGCTTCTGATTTACTATGCTGCTAGGTAGGGGCAGTTTTAGTGGCTTCCACTTGGCACTTACTACCGTAATAGCCCTCACTCTGTGAGTCAGAGCCAATGTGGGGATTCTGCCATTTGATCAGTATGTCTATTCCTATTATGCATTCTCGAACTGGGGAAATAACTACAGAATGGTTCTGCAGAACCACTGTACCCAGTGTAAGATGAACCTGAGCTATAACTCCATTGATTGCCTGACCTCCATAAGCCCTCACTCTGACTGGTGTACCAGAGTGATGTTTTGGGTCTCCTGGAATTAATGGAACTTCTGAACCAGCATCTAATTATCCCCAAAATATCTGATCATTTCCTTTTCCTCAGTGCACAGTTACCCTGGTAAAAGGCCATAGGTCTCCTTGGGGAAGGCTTGGAGGAAGATTAACATTATAAATTTGTGGAAGAGTCCTTCCCCAAAGGGACCTGGCCTTCCCCTCATTCAAGGGACTCTGGATCTGTAAACCATCTCGTTTGGATATTGATTAAGGGGCCATAACTCTGTTTTTGTAATTTAAGACTTCTGTTCACTTGACTTAGAACTCTTCTGATTAAACAGCTAAAACAAGAATTTAGTAGACTGCCTGTTTATTGTACTTGTAGGTACTAGTAAGGATGAACAGAACTAGCCAATGCCATAAGTCTCTGCAAATCAGATTATTTTGACTTCTGCTTTGAGTCTGCTGTCCATTATGATAGCCACATCCACCTTGTCTTTGGCGATTAAGTGCTGCCACCTGGCTTCTGCCATCTCAGGATCCTATTATCCCTGTTGTATTTAAGGGTTCCAGCTCAGTGACAGTAGTTCCTACAGTAATATCTGACCTACTGAGAAGGGTGACTACAGAGTTCTTCAGGGATGATGGAGCTAGTCCCACAAATTTATTTCTCACAGATCTGGGAAAAAGCATGTCCTCTGGACATTCCTGGGGTGTATGAGCAGGCTTTCCATGATAAATCTACTCTAACATTCCAATCTAAGTCTTTGGATCCCCTCATCTACATTATACCAGGGCAGTTCTGGCATTTCAACCTCAGGTAATGTCAGCCACCTTTTGATCCATGTTTTATCCAACCATCCAAACAAAATATTAATGCCTTTTTAAACCCCTGAAGCTATAACATTTAATGCAGAATTTCTACTTAGTGGACCCATATCAATAAATTCAGCCTGATCCAGCTTTATATCCCTTCCACCTTTATCAAACACCCTTAAAATCCATTCCCACACATACTCCCCTGATTTCTGTCTATATAAATTGGAAAACTCACACAGTTCTTTTGGAATATAGTGTACCTCCCCATGGATGACACTTTGTTCTTCACCTTTTGGGGCCTGCTGGGACTTCAGTTTAGTTATGGGTCTGGAAGAAAAGAGGGGTTGGTGGTGGTGGGTCATGAAAAGAATTAGACATGTCTTCCAAGCCAATCACTTCAGGCCATTCATTTACTGTTTCATCTGGTGAAACAGGATTAATTACTCCAGGGTTAATCCCTTCAGGTGGAGATTGGGTGGCCTATTCCTCAGGGCAGTCTGGAGGTGGGGCTGCTATGTCCTCAGGGCAAACCATTACAGGGTTATCTAGAAAAGACTCAGCACAATCTAGGGTTTCAATGTCTCCGCAACCATCATTACCAATTCATATGTCACCATCCTATCTTTCAGGGCCCCATTCCTTTCCAGTCAATGCCCTCACTTTAAGGGCAGACACCCTGCAAGATTGAGATTCCAGTTTATGTTGTAAAGTTGCTGCTCTAACAATGAGATTCTGAGTCTGATTTTCAGAGGTCTCAAGTTTGCACTACAGGAAATAAGATTTTCCTTTAAGGCACTCATAGAAACTTTTATATCTGTCATACAGTGCAGTGTTTAAGCTTCTCATTTGAAGCCTTCAGCTCATCCCTCTCCCTCATCAATGTATCCAGTGTATCTAACAATAACCAGTCAACATCTTTATACCTCTTAATTCCACAAAACCCCATAAAGATGTCAAAAACATTATCACCCTGAGCCTTGCCTCATATAAGCATACAATGAGCAGAGTTGAATGGTGATATTTTGACTATCTCTTTTGCCACCTCACCCCAAGGACTATCAGTGCCATCCTGATTACAGGGAATAGAGTCATTAGTGCCTTTGAATCTAGTCAGAGTAGAAAACCAATTGTAACATTTTTAAATTTTTGTTTCTCAAGAACCACTCAAGAATCAGTACCAAGCTGTATTAGCTGGGGTTCTCTAGAGAAACAGAATCAACAGGAGATATCTGTAAATATAAAATTTATAAAAGTGTCTCACACAACCATGGGGATGTAAGAGTTCAAGATCTGTAGGGCAGGCCATAAATGGCAGCTCCAATGAAGGTCCTCAATGAACTCTCAGGAGAGCCTAGGTGGCTGAAGCAGAAAAGGTGATTGACTCTTCTAAATCCTCCTTAAAAGCCTTCTGGTGATTAGATTAAACATCACTTATTGCAGAAGACACTCCCCTTAGTTGGCTGCAAATGCAATCATCTGTAGATGCAGCCAACGTGGTCATGATTTAAATCCATGAAATGTCCTCACAGTAACAGACAGGCCAGCACTTGCCCAACCAGACAACCAGGCACCACCACCTGGCCAAGTAGATTTTTATGAACCTGACCATCACATTCTGTATAAATGATGGTTGAATTATAATATTTTGTGTGACTCCTACTCCCTGTGGGCTTAAGATTTCCAACCAGTGTGGCTGCATAGGCCAGCACCAAGGTCAAAGGACCTCATTCTCCCCTGTTTGTATGGTCTGAGGCATAGGTAACAATACATTTTTATTATTCCCTCTTTTAGGCTGTAAAGCAGCTGGCCCTTTAATTTGTATTCTCAAGGCCTGCACAGGCCCTTCCATTAGCATTTCAATGTGGGCATGTGCAGCAGCCCATGGCATTGCATTCAAGCAAGTTAAGGCCTGATAGAGCCTTTTAGTCCACTGTTGCAAGGACCTCCTATGATCTTTTAGCTGTTCCTTTAACAAACCATTCATTCTTTCAATAAGGCCAAATCTGTGGTTCTAGGGCAGATGGAACAGCCACATGATGTCCTGATCCATGATCCAGGATTGGACTATTTGCCCAGTGAAAGGGGTCTCCTGATCCCTGTGTATTTGTGTAGGTACTCCATATAGAACACTCACTTTCTCCAATCATTGGATGGTGGCCTGTTGGTTCAACTTCCCCACTGGAAAACCTAACAACAGTCCTGTAGTCATGTCAGTAAAAGCATATCTCACTCCCTCCAAGAGTGGCAGGGGACCAGTGTAATCCACTTGCCACCTGGTCACCAAGATCTGTGACTGACCAAGGTGCCCTATCTGGTGTTGCAGCCCTCATGGCTGACACAGGTGATGTTCTCTAGTGTCTGTGATGTTCACTAGCAGTTGGCTGGTGGTTGGCAGCTGGAACTGCTGGACCAGATGCCACAGGATTTGATACCCTCAGTGTCCACTTTTTTTAAAACCTTTTTTATTGTATAGTATAACATATATACAAAGCAAAGAAATAAAAAAGCAATAGTTTTCAAAACACTCTTCAGTAAGTAGTTACAGGACAGATCCCAGAGTTTGTCATGGGCTACCATACAATCCTCTCTGATTTTCCCTTCTAACTCCTCCAGAATATAGGAGGATAGAAGGCTTAAATATTTTTTTATCATCAAAATAGACATTTTTTCCTTCTTTTTTTGTGAAAGACTACATGTATTCAAAAAAAATAAACTTCAAAGCACAGCACCACAATTAGTTGTAGAACATATTTCAGAGTTTGACATGGGTTACAATTTCACAATTTTAGGTTTTTACTTCTAGCTGCTCTAAGATACTGGAGACTGAAAGAGATATTAATTTAAAGATTCAACATTCATATATATTATTTTGTTAAATCCTATCTTCACTGTATAGCTCCATCATCTTTGATCTTTCCATCCCTCTCATTAGAGGTGTTTGGGCTATGGCCATTCTAACTTTTTCATATTGGAATGGTCTGTCACTAATATGGGGTAGGGAGATGGAACTATCCTATGTTCTGGAGAGGCTGGGCCCTCTAAGTTTAAGAAGTGTCCACTCTTTTGGTGAAGCTATGCCACCACTTCTGTGGTTTTAGCTGTGCTGCTCTGCACCTGTGCAAGCGCATCTGCTTCCACATTTCTGGGTAATGTATTGGTAATGTATTAGGCAGGCTGGCAGGCATCACAGATGTCTTTCCACAATTTTTGTCCGCAGAGGAGGTGACTTATGACTGCCCATTGTTCCTGCTTCCAGGTTGCCATTCAAGTCATAAGCCCTTTGTAAAGCTGTTGGTACAGATAGTACATCTCCTGGTTCATGCACTATTATAATCCATAATTCTTAATTCAGCCTATTGTCTGCTTTGCATAGTGCCAGTCTCCCACCATTTAGTGTCAGTACTTGGTTGTACTACCACAGCTATCCATGTGGGAGGCTGTCCACTAGTAGATCCATCAATATACCAAGCAGACTTGGGAATGGTACTTGTGCCTTCTATAGTGGGCATTTCAACAGTTACTTCAGGTCCAGTGACTTTAGCAGTTGAGTCTTTTATATAGGACACTGTTCTGAGAATCTTGTGCATTTCTGTCCTCAGAGGGCTGGTATTGAAAATGCTGCACTATAGCAGGTAGGTTTTTCATTTGGTCAGTGTGCTCATATGGCCACTGCGAGAGAGTGGCTTAGAAGCCATGTCAGTTATCCATCCCTGAATAGGGATCATCATTTTCAAGGTGACTAGGCATCTCTGTTTCAGTCCCTCCACTTAAAAAAGGCAATATATGCAGGACACAATTGCTTCTCCAGGGGGGCTGCATCTTTGTTCTGCCTCTTTCCATAATTGCGACCAAAAGTGAAGAGGCATTTGCTTAGAATTTGGCCTCTGCCAAAGACCCCACCTGTTCTAGTTTGCTAGCTGCTGGAATGCAACACACCAGAGATAGATTGGCTTTTAATAAAAGGGGATTTATTTCATTAGTTCTTCAGAGGAAAGGCAACTAACTTTCAACTGAGGTTCCTTCTTACGTGGGAAGGCACAGGGTAGTCTCTGCTGACCTTCTCTCCAGGCCTCTGGGTTCCAACAACTTTCCCCAGGATGATTTCTTTCTGCATCTCCAAAGGCCTGAGCTGAGCTGTGAGTGCTGAGATGAGGTATGCCGAGCTGCTTGAGCTGTTTTACATTGAGATCTCTCATTTAAGCACCAGCCAATTAAATCAAACACCATTCATTACAGCAGGCATGCCTCTTAGCTGACTGCAGATGTAATCAACAACAGATGAGGTTCATGTGCCATTGGCTCATGCCCTCAGCAACAGAACAAGGTGCGTTCACCTGGCCAAGTTGACAACTGAATCTAATTACCACACCACCAAAGCCAGTATTAGGGCTGGTCACATCCAATTCACAGGGCAGTGTGGGTGGCACCAGCTGTGGTAGTTGTTCTTTGTCCAGCAAAGAATTGGCATGGGAAGAGAAAACCTATGACACAAAGTCTGAAAGCAAGGAAGTCTTTGTCCCAAGGGGGACAGAACCTCAAGTTTATTTTCTGCTAGTTATTTATTGGGTAAAGGGGCCATTTGGAGTTAAGCTATCCACTGAAAAATGAGGGGGGGGGTTTCCTGTTTGACTAGAGGAGGTATCTTTAATATTAAGAACAAAGTAGGAATTTTCCTATGAGTAGGAGGATATGTTCCAGATAAGCAAATACAAAGCAGGTGGATATGCAAGTGGCACAGATAAGCAAAGCAGACAAACATCTTAAGATGTTTTCAGTTTAACAAACAAACAGGCAGACAATTGCAGTAGTTTTCCACTGCTTGAGGACATGCAAACACAGAGCAAGCTTACAAATGCTTTAACCATATCCTCCCCCAGGATAGGTCTGGATCTACATTCCTCAGTGCTTGTCCTGTGCCATTGCCCATTTTGTCTTTTCAAAATCAGCCTGTAGGAGGTATCCAATTACCAAGGATGGCCTTTCCTAATCAAAACATACAAAGGTTTTAACATTTGGGCAAAGTGAGGAATGAAAGTCTCCAATACCCCAACAACCCCAAGAAAGCCATTAGTTGTTTTGGCATTTACAATGTGGAGAAACATTGTACCTTATTAATTACAGAAGAAGGTATAGTTTGGTCTCACCTGACCATATACAATTAGGAATTTGACAGAGCAGTGAGGGCCTTGCAATTTGTCATGATTGACTGCCATTGCTTACTCTGAGGGTGAAATAGACATGAGCCTGAGGCTTCCTTTAATTCTGAAAGAGATTTACTGGTAAATATGACATCAATATAGTGAAAGAGTTATACTTGTGGGACCTTTCAACTTAGCCAAATCCTCTGCCACAAGACTGTGGCAGATGGTTGGGCTATGTACTTGGGGAAGCACAGTTACAGTCCATTGTTGGCCTCCCCAAGTGAAGGCAAATGCAGGGCTTGATTTTTGTAGGAGATACTAAAGAAAGCATTATCAAGATCCAAAACAAAATGATATTGACACAACTGGGTACTAAATTTTTGTAATAAACCAGCAATATTTGGGACTGTGGCATACAACTGTGGTGTTAATCTGTTTAACTCCCAATAATCTACTGTCATATGCCATGTTCCATTAGGCTTTCATACTGTCCATACAGGACTACTGAAAGTGCTATGGGTGGATATTATTATTCCCACCTGCACCAACAATTTGATAGTCACTAAGATTTCTTTGTAGCCATGACCCTCCAAGGCAGGGGTACTTTTATAGGGGACTATTTTGCCTGCCCCTTAAAACCATTTTTATAATATGGTTTCATTGATAAAACATAACATAAAAACATAAATATTCTTAACATACAAATATTCAATACATGGTGTACAATCAGTGGCTCACAATATCACCACATAGTTGTGTAAGCATCACCATGATCATCTTTTTTTAACATTTGCATTACTCCAGAAAAAGAAAGAAAAAAAAAGAAAAAACTCATACATACCATATCCCTTAACCCTCTCTTTCATTGGCCACTAGTATTTCAATCTACTCAATTTATTTTAACCTTTGTTCCCTCTATTATTTGTTTATTTTTATCCACATTTTTAATTCTTCTGTCCATACCCTAGATAAAAGGAACATCAGGCACAAGGTTTTCACAATCATACAGTCACATTGTAAAAGCTATATCATTATACAATAATCTTAAAGAAATAAGGCTACCTGTACACAGCTCAACAGTTTCAGATACTTCCCTCTAGCCACTCCAATACACCATAACCTGAAAAGGGGATATCTGTATAATGCATAAGAATAACCTCTTGACTCTGTTTGAAATCTCTCAGACACTGACACTATTTATTCTCATTTCTCTCTTCCCCTTTTTGGTCAAGAAGGTTTTCTCAACCCCTTGAGACTGGGTCCCATCTCATCCCAGGATTTCTGTCCTACATTGCCAGGGAGATTTACACCCTTGGGAGTCATATCCCACATAGTGGTGAGGAGGGCAGTGAGTTCACTTGCTGTATCAGCTTAGACAGAAAGACCACATCTGAGCAACAAAAGAGGATCTCTTGGGGTGACTCTTAGTCCTAATTTTAAGTAGGCTTAGCCTATCCTTTGCAGGAAAAAGTTTCATAAGGGTGAACCCCAAGATTAAGAGTTTGGCCTATTGATTTGGCTGTCCACACTGCTTGTGAGACTATCAGAAATTCTCCAAATGGGGAAATTGAATATTTCCCCCTTTCTTGCCATTCCCCCAAGGGGACTTTGCAAATACTTCTGGTATTTATAGAAGCATCACACTAACCTGGAGAAACCAACACAATCTCATGCCCTATTCAAGATTCCATGTACTTATGATGTTCAACTAAACTCACCATGCAAGTGAAATTAGGAAATGTACTACCCAAAGTATAAATTTTGCACCAAACAAACATCTCTTCCTTTAGTTTCATACAGAAGTTGAAGTTTTAAAATATGGATGATATCATCCTTTACCCAGTCTTCTGATATACTTCAGTTTAAGACCGTTTTGATCACTCTATTCTGGAGGCAGAATTCCCCTATAGTGATCTGCAATATAGCATTCTGTAGAGATCAATTCCTAAAATGTATTCCAGTACAAGGGAAATATATACTGTATACACTTGCAGGGGTGGGGGAATCTCCCAATTTGTAAAGTTAGACTGTGTTCCTTTGTCTGGATTGTTTCTCTCCATAGCCATCTACAGCCAGTCCTGGCCTGTAGAATTGGGCTAAATTTCCATAGACTAAAGCTCCCATATTCACTAGTGCTAACACTTGTTGGTTAGTAGAGTAGATGGTAGATGGTTAGTCCTACATGTACCCTCCAATCCCTGTAAGTCCCCAGCTATTGTTTACACCCAGGGATCTCAACCTCTCTCCTATGGAAGACGGAAAGGGGCTTGCCAAGCCTCTTTTGGAGGAACAGAGGGCTCCCAGGCTCAGGCTCTGAATGGTGGTCTCTTTCCTGACTTCCTTTATCCCTCAGACACTTGGGTGCTCCCTTTAGTAAATCTTTCATCCTTAGGCAATTTGCTCCGTAGTTTTACCAGGACTGCATTTGGCTGCTTATCTATATCATCCATCACTGTGAGATGGATGAGATCTGCCCACATCTGTTTGTGGGATGAGATCTGCCCACATCTGTTTGTGGGATACCTGATTAGGGCTGTCATGCTCTCCGGTAGCCTTTCCCATTGCCATTATTCCTGCCCCCTTTTCCCACAGCATGTCCAACTTTCCAATGTCAGCTGTAGCCTGAATGGCAAGAGAAATGGGCTGTCCTAGTAGCAGGCTTAGGGTAGACAGGAGAAGCCCATAGTAGTGGTTGGGGGCAGTATAGAATACCATGTCTTTGATTCCTGTTTTAAAGCTTCATTTAAGCCATGGCATAAATGGTGTGTTTCATTCCCAGCCCCCTTAAAATATTTCATAGCTTCTCTATATTTTGCCAATGGGGGATTTTGAGTGTTAGATTCCCTTTCTTAGGCCATGCAGAATTACATCTGTCAATCAGCCAGATGTATGTTATGTTATGGCTGTCAATCAGCCATGACAATAAGGAAGTGGCTTTTACATCAGCCACTTTACCATGAGTAAATGCCAATTTACTCATCTCCACTCCAGAAAGCACTGCCTGCTCTGCTGTTGTGACCCATAATGTCAGAAGTCAATTGGGTAGGGAATCCCTAGGTTTTCATCTATACCACTGCCCTAAATCACCCAATTCAGCAGAGGTATAATCTCTCATAGTAACGTGGACTCTCTGCTCAGGAGGTTGAAGTTGCTGAACCCTAGGAGACTGATCTGTTGTATTTTGGGGTGCACCTGTTGGGGCTCTTCATCCTCTTCTACCTCCCATTACTCCTACCCTTCCTCTTCTGAAGAGGATTCTATGGGGTCCCATGCTTTGGGGTCCCATCTTGGAGTATCTAAAATCTTCCTGACTTGAGCCCAAGACATGTATGGCCTCTGACTTGGGCATATCTGCAAGCCAGAGTCTCTAACTGACAAGTTCAGTCAGTGCAGGTGATCAGTCAGAGTCCTTCATTTCCACTTGGATAAGGCTCATATCTTTTTCTAGTTTTAATTCCTCCTGTAAATGGCAGACTGTTGCTTTTGTTCCCTGTTTTGCCTCTGTGACCATATGTAAAGCTCCTAAAAGGGGCCAGGCTATGACCACCACAACTTGGCTTTTTATTTATTTTTGCTAACATTCAGTTGTCCTGCTATCTGCTACAAAATAGTCAGCAACCCTGCAGGAGTTTTCAGGGCATCCCCATACTTTCACAGGTGGTCCCCATTCATCCAGGAGGGCAGTTACCCCTCCTCACATAGATGAAATAGGCCATTTTGGGATTTCCCCCTAGGATTCTCCCTTTCCAGAACTCCTACCTGCTATGGCCTGCAGCTCTTGTCTCCTGGCTGGCTTGCCAATTGTTCCAACCCACCTCTCAGCTCATGTGGGCACAGACCCAAGACCAAAGAACATGCTAGTTAGAGAGTTAGGAATGGATTTTGCTGGGACTTATGAACAGCAGAAGATCTTTCCTGGTGACAGCCTTCTGGAAAATGTAATGCTCTGCAAAAGGGCAGAGAGTGCAAGGGACAGCTTATAATGGTTTAGGACAAACACATTCCATAGGGTGTGAGAACAGAGTTTCAGCAGGGTCTCATGACACAGAGGTCTGGAACTTTGTTATAAGCAGTGATCAAAGGAGTGGAGTTTTTTTGTTGTTGTTTTTTTTAATAAATCTTGCTAGAAATGTGTTCTTTGTTCATGCAAATGCATGTCTATACAAATGGAAACTTTTGGTCCATAAGATCTTTTGTTTTTAAATCACTTTGATAGATTTGAATACACAGAAAAACATTTTGTAAAAATGTGATATTACAAAGTGTATAAAACACCAAAATGTGGGCTTGTATTGATTAAACCAAAGTTCATTTAAATACAGTTTTTGGAATTTTTAGAAGAACTGGCCCATAAATTAAACATAATGCCAAACAAACAAAGCAACAAAAACCCTCCTGGACAAGTCCCAACTCATCCCCATCCTGTCCTGGAAGGTCACCAGGGCACTCCTCCTAGAAAACTCTTTGCCTCTGTTAGGAGTGGAGTTTCTTAAAAAAATATTTTTTATTGAGAAATATCCACACATGTACAGTCCAACCATATTATACAATCAATGGCTCACAATATTACATAGTTGCATATTCTTCACTATGATCATTTTTAGAACATTTGCATCACTCCAGAAGAAGAAATAAAAAGAAAAAAATGAATTCATACATCTCATACCCCTTACCCCTCTTTCTCATTGACCCACAGTATTTCAATCTACCCAATTTTTATCTTTTATCTCCCCCTATTATTTGTTTGTTTTTTAATCCTGATTTTTTAAACTTATCTGTCCATACCCTAGATAAAAGGAACATCAGATACAAGGCTTTCACAATCACACAATCACATTGCAAAAGCTATATAGTTATACAGTCTTCTTCAAGAATTAAGGTTACTGGAACACAGCCCAAAAGTTTTAGGTAATTCCCTTTAGCCACCCCAATACAACATAAACTAAAAAGGGATATCTATATAATGGGAGTGGAGTTTTAATGCTTTGTTTATGATACCATTGTACATTCTTCCCTCCTCCTGAGGAAGTCTGATGACCTTTAACTTCTGTCCTGGTCATTGTAGGTGTCTATGTGCAGTAACTTATTCTCAATATGGAGGGGGGGCCAGGCCATGTATCTCCATCCACACTTAGCAACTAGCTTCCCAGGATATAGCTCTTCTACTTCCAAGGATATGGATTTTCTCCCTGTCCTAGGTTCCTCCACTGATGGATTTAAAGCATATATGCCTTTGCCCCGGGCCATCTACCTCCTTTGTTTCTTACACTGTTTCCCTTGTCTTGAGCTACATTTGCCTAGAGGAAAATCTCTGGGAGGGGCCACACTGTAGAGGAGTTTTCAGTCATATCTTTCCATCTGGAACAAAACCAGGGGCCCACAAAAGAAGTGCAAGCTGCTTCCAACTTGCCCTGGAGATGGGATGAGGGAGATGCCAAGAAAGACATCAAGAGCTTCTTCCACCACTCTCCTAAGCTGTGCTTTCTTGTCCGGTGTATCAAACTCAGCCCTTCAACTGTCCTCCCTAGCTCTTTGGGAAAATGTAGCTCTCTTAAGTCTCCTCTACCACCTTTGTTGGGGTGGGTTGGAACAATGGCTGCATTCAGACTGGGGTGATCCAAATTTGCTGATCAAAAACTGTAATCAGTGATTGGCCCATGCACAGCCTGGATCTTTGGGAAGCTGATTTTTGTGTCCCTTTCTGGCACCAGCAAGCCACATCAGGGGCAAACCCCACTGTGGCCTGCCATGACGGTGAGGGATATGTGCTGGTAACAGCCACAGATAATTCTCTTTTACTGGTGTTTATAACACTGGATCCAGCCTTTTCCTCCTGCTCTTCCCTCATTCTGTTCAGTCTTCTACTGGACTCCAGGGTTTCAAAATAGTTGATTCAGACACCAGAAATAGTTGTTCTTGTGTAAGGACCAATTTCTGGAGCTTCCTACTCTGCTGTATTCCTATACTTCTTTTAAATTTAACTATTAAAATACAAAGATTTTCAGACAGGGCAAAAAAAAAAAAATCTAACAAGGGCCGCATCACAAACAGACACAGAAAGATTGAAAATAAAGATATGAACATAAAATATACCAGGCAAATTCACATCAAAAGAAAGTAAGAGTGGTAAATTTATTATCAGATAAAGTAAAATTCAAAGCAAGATTCATTAAATGGGAAACAGAGTCCTTTTATATTTATAAATTGTACGCTCCACCAAGAATATATAGCAATTAAGAAATTTCATTCATCAAATGGCATGGCATTGAAATATATAAATATAAAATTTTTAGAAATACATCAGAAAGTCATTATCCAATGAAATTTGGACTTGTAACTCTTCAGTTAACTGAAAAAAATGGAAAAAATAAGAGAAAACTATAATATATATTAAACATGTTTTGTTAACTTAAAAAATATATATAAATGCACTTTCACTTGCCTGACTTTAATGTAGGGCCAACAAATTTTCATTGTGTATAAGTCTTTTGATTAGTTTCACATCTTTTTTGCTTTGTCTAAACCACATCCATGATGTATAAACTGTAATTTTCAGTTTTATTTTCTTTAAAGAGAAGCAGGAACTTGAAGGCACTTTCAAAGAAATCTGGAAGGCAGAGTTCTTGTAGGTATTGTTTAATGTTTTCCAATCTTTTAGGGTTGACTTGCTAACTGCTAGTTGGACAGTAATTTTTCAAAAAATATTTTTATTGTAAACAACAAATAAACATACATTCTTGACATACAAACATTCTTGACATGGTTACAATCAGTGGCTCACAATATCATCACATAGTTGCGTATTCATCACAATGATCATCCTTTTGAACATTTGCATCTCTCCAGGCAACCACTGATTTACTTTCTGTCTCTATGTATTTGCCTATTCTGGACATTTAACATAAATGGAGTAATACAATATGTAGCCTTTTGATTCTAGCTTATTCCACTTCACATAGTGTTTCGGTTGTAGCCTGTTTCAGTGCTGCATTCCTTTCCCTGTTGAAGAATTTTCCATTCTCTGAATATACCACTTTTTTTATCCATTCAGCAGTTATGAATATTTAGTTTATTTCCACTCTTTGACTAGTATGTATAGTGCTACTATGAACATTCATGTACAAGTTTTTGAATAGACATGTGCTTTCATTTCTATTTTGTATATATCTAAGAGGGAATTGCTGGATCATATGGAAATTCCATATTTAATTTTTGAGTAATCACCAAACTGATTTTCACAGAGGCTGTACAATTTTACCTTCCCACAAGCAGTGTTCCAATATCTCCCACATTCTTGCCAACACTCGTTATTATCCATCTTTGTGTGTGTGTGTGTGACATTTACCTGATATTATTTTTTTAACCTGACATCATTTTAATGCAGTTTTATTGAGATATATTCATACAACATAGAGACCACTGTAGTATACAATCACTAGTTCACAGTATCATCCCATAATTGTGCATACAGCCCCATGATTAAATTCAGAACATTTTCATTACTCCAGAAAAGAAATAAAAAGAGAAAACCCTAATCCTCCCATACTCCATATCTCCCCATATTATTGACCCACAGTATTGGTGTGGTATATTTGTACTATTGATGAAAGAGTATTAAAATATTATTATTAACTATAATTCATAGTTTTCAATAGGTACATTTCCCCCATATACCCACCCCTCAGTTATTAACTCTTTATAATAGTATCCTATATCTGCTCTAGTTCATGAAAGAACTTTTTTTTGAACAGTTAATCATGGACATTGTTCACTACAAGATTCACTATGTTATACATTCCCATGTTTTAACCTCCAACTTTCCTTGTGGTGACATTCATGACTCTAAACTTTCCCTTTCCACACACTCCCACACCATTCAGCACACATTATAATAATATGCATTGTAGCTGTATAGTATGTTTTGAAATCAGGATGTGTGAGTGCTTCAACTTTTTTTTCTTTTTCAAGATCATTTTGTCTATTCTGAGTTCCTTTCATTTCCACGTGAATTTTAGCACAGCATTGTGAAAAGAATTAACAGCACTGAATTTCATATTTGAATGTGGATAAAATTGGAAATTTCAGGCTGTGTATAAATTTTAAGATAAATTTTAAAAAACTGTAGGATTTTACAACACAAACAAGGAACCCTAATGTAAATGATGGGCTATAGTTAATAGTATAATTATAATTGTATTCTTTCATCAAGGTGTTAGTAAGACAGGTGGAATATGGGAACTCTATATTTTCTTTTTTGGGGGGAGGAGAGGGGGGTGCATGGTCCAGGAATTGAACCCGGGTTTCCTACATGGAAGGCGAGCATTCTACCACTGAACAACATTCTACCATTGAACTGTATTTTCTACATGACATTTCTGTAACCTACACTTTTTCTAATAAAAAAATAAAGAAACAAGTAAACCAACACCCCCCCCCCGAAAAAAGCCAAATGGGATTTTAAAAATCATTTCATTGAATCTATAGATCAAATTAGAAATTGTTGCCATATTAACACTCTAGCCTTTGGATTAGTCAGAGTTCTCCGGGGGGGGAAAAAGACAGAAGAAATATATATATATAATGTAAATAGTATGAGATTTGTTATAAGAATTTACTCATGTACCTCTGGGGATTGGCAAGTCCAAATTCCATAGGTCAGGTCTCAAACTGGCAACTAAGATGAAAGTTTCAATAGATTCCCCAGGAGAAACTGGATGGCTGAAGCAGAAATAGAAATTCATCTACAGTCAACAAACTGATGATGTGTATCCATTAATTATCCTCAGAGTAACAATCAGGTCAGTGCTTGCTTGACCAAAGAACTGGACACCATAAGCTAGCCAAATTGATACATGAACTTAACTATCACAGTCCTCCAATACATGAATACAAGATCTCTCCCCATTTATTTAGGTCTTTTTTTAAAAAAAAATTTTTTTCTTTTTTTTTTTAAAAACAGGCAAGAATGACTTTATTCAGGGGAGAGAGAGAGAGTAGAACTCAACTCCATCAAAACAAAGGACAGTCAGCTTTTGTTTTCACAAATAAGACTTTTATTTGTCACTTTTTCCTTTTTTTTTGGCATGGGCAGGCTCTGGGAATCAAACCCAGGTCTCTGGCACAGCAGGAGAGAATCCTGCCACTGAGCCACCATTGCACCACCCTGTCACTTTTAAAAGTAATAGTTTTAAACAGATTCTTGGATTGGTGACTCATATCCATCAGCTTATTCCACTTTAGCACTCACCTCATCTCCAGCTGCTTTTCCAGAACCACTACCTTCACCGTGAAGCTCCATGAGTTTTCCCAATTCAAACTTGGGCTTCGTCAGCATTTTTTTTTTCTGGCATTGAAATGTTTATTGCATACATTTTCATACTCTGCTTTATAATGAAAGTGCTTAATTAGGCTATGAATGTTCATCTGTTAGCTTTATCTATCATGTGTTTTGAGAAATAATTTTCATTATATTCTGTCTATTTGCAGTTGTCAAGGAACCCAAAGTTGCTACAAGAGGTTGTTTGTTGTTTTAAAATTTTCAAGGTTTTCATTTGTTTTTTTTTTTAACTAAGTTGCAAATTTATAGTTCTAAGGCTGTGAAAATGTCCAAACTAAGGCATCCAGGTAGAGATACCTTGATTCAAGAAAGGCCAATGAGGGTGGGCCACGGTGGCTCAGCAGGCAAGAATGCTTGCCTGCCATGCCAGAGGACCCAGGTTCGATTCCTGGTGCCTGCCCATGTTAAAACAAACAAACAAACAAAAAGGCCGACATATCCAGAACACTTCTGTCAGCTGGGAAGGCACATGGTGACATCTGTTAGCTTTTTCTTCTCATTTCATAAGGCATCTTCAGGGGCATTTTCCTTCTTAATTTCCAAAGGTCTCTGGCTGTGTGGACTCTAAAGCTTTTTCCAAAATGTTTCCCTCTTAAAGGACACCAGAAAGTAACCCCACCTTGAATGAGTAGAGACACATCTCCATGGAAGCTACCTAATCAAAAAGTTTACCACCCACAATTGGATGAGTCACATCCCCATGGAAACAATAAAAAAGTTCCCACCCAGCAATATTGAATAAGGGTTAAATAGCATGGCTTTTTTGGGGTTTACAGCAGTTTCAAACTGGCACACATTATAACTAGTGTTTTCCCAATATTTCTTATATTAAAAATTGGTGGTGCTTTCACATCATACCAATCTTTCTTAGAAAATTGATCAACCACTTTCTCCTTGGCTCCTTTTTTTGCCACCTTCTGTAAGGTGCTTGTCCTTGCCAACCACCATGGTGCTGCTCAGAGACCCAAAAGGTTGGAAGTGCAACTCGTGTGAGAAACTTAGGCATACAGAGGACTGTCAGTTTTTTAAGAGCAGGGAAGGGGTTGGAGAAAAAGTACTGTAAGATAGTAAAGAGGGAGAGTTGAGGTTGCCATTAGGACTACTTGGTTCAGAATGTCTTTTTTTTTTTAGGCCACTTAAAGTCTGTAAGGGCTTGGAGAGAGGAGGAAGAGGATAAGGAACTATCCAGTTAGGAGTCTCTCAGGCACCTGGCTAGTTAGGACAAAGAAAAGGAGTAAGGGGACATGGAGTGTGAGTTGGGTATTTAAAATAGTTAGGGTCTGAAATTGTCTTTTTACCCCCTGCATTCTGAGTGCTTTTTCTCTGCAGTTCTACATCTGCAAGATTAGTTTCAAGGTAGTTAAGATGGGGACAGGTAGGGATGTGCAAGAAATAAGGCTGGTAGCTTGGTCAAGAGAAGGAAAAGTAATCTTGTTCTGCAGCTTCCCAGGGAGATGACATCTTGGAGGACCCATGGATAGATTGTCTAGGTCGGGGATTAGGCCCTGGTTCACCAGCTTTTGCAAGACTCATTCTAGCTGCAGCAGAATTTCACTTAAAAATTATAATGGTGGATTTAACTGGCCTGAAACTGGATGCCTGAATCCAGCTAAGATAACCTTTTTGCTTCAAGGTAGATCCACTAAATCCATCAAATTATAGACCAGAAGAATGCTTTCATGAGCACAAAATCAGAACAAGAAGAGTTGGATGTTCTTAGAGACTATTTATCAATTATATCTTCACATAAATCATGCATAAGTGTTGTAGAAAACTACAAAAAGTCAAGAGGCAAAAAAGAAGAAAAAATGACTTTCAACCCCACCATCCAGCAATAACCACTCTTAACATGTTGGAATACAACCATCTACATATTTTCTATAAATATCTATTTTTATTTTACAAAGAAAAAGATGATTGTGTTTACACTAATTTGTAATCCAGCATATTAATTTAAAAGCATATTGTGAGCTTTTGTCACTATATACTTCAGAACAATCACCTTTAGAAAAGTACAGTATTCCATAATATGACTCATACTTGATTTAGCCAATTCCCTTATTTTTAGACATTAAAGACTCTATTCAAAAAAATTTTTTTAGCCTGGTGTACTCCCTTTCTCTGTTGCTGAATTTCTGCCCAGAGAACAGAACCCCCTGGATGGTATTTCTGAAAAGAGCTAAAAAGTCTACTTCTCTCCTGGATTCATTCATCCCTTCATGCTTTAAATCACCAAGTGATTATAGATTATTTTTAATGAGTAAATTTTAGGTTATTTTTCTTCTGATGACACAAAAAAGCACCTTAATTTAGTCAGTAAATGATATTTAAATCATGCAGACTAATAGGTTAATACAGAAAAGTTCTTTTGGATCAGTAATTAGAAAGCTTGGCTGAACATTAGAACCACCTGTGGAGCTTTTGAAACTTCCCAACACCCTGCAACATCCCAGTCCAATTAAGCCAGAATCTCTGGGTGAGGGGCCTAGGCACCAGTCAGTATTTTCAGGCTTCCCGATGATTACTACAGCTGGATTTAAAAATTACTGGGTCTATATTCAGTTCCCCACTTTTCGTGAATATGAAATTTCTTTTGATTTCCCTAAACCATTGAATCAAACAATGATGGATGGTGGGAATTACCTGAAGTTGGGAACTATCAGAAGGAGAAGGAAGTATTACCTGGATGCTGTTCCAACCCTTCCCCTAACACAGAGCAGAGGTGTGGCAGGGTGGCTGCTGGCTCTGGGAGCCACAGGATAAAGCCTTACTATGCAGAAGGGCTAAACTCTACTCTTGGTAGTAACATCAGTAACAACAAAGACAGCCTTGCCATCAATTGAGTCCTTCACTGTGCACACAGGAAGTAGAGAGGACAGATGAAGAGTTCATACTTGGAGTCTGATGCCTGATTTGCTGCTGAAGGGCTGTCTCCTGACACTGTGTAACCTCCAGGAAGGTGTTTTAGTTTCTGCATAGTTTTGAGGCTTCAAGTTCAAATTCAAGGTATCAGCAACGCAATGCTTTCTACCAGATCATTACATTCTGAGACTTGCTGCTGGCAAACCTTGCCCTTGGCTTTTCTTTCACACAGAGGCATCTTCTTTTACTTAGGTCTTCTTTAATTTCTTTCAATTGTGTTTTTCAATTTTCATTCAAGTCTTGCACTTTGTTTGATGCCGTTGTTAAGTGGAATTGTTTTCTTAACTTCATTTTTGGATTGTTTATTGCTAGTGTATTTAAATATAACTGATATTTGTTTATTGCTCTTAAACTCATTTATTAGCTCCAATAGATTTTTTTTCATTTTTCCTTTTGGTATAATTTCAAACTTACAGGAATATTGCAAAAATAATACATATCCAATATAGAGAACTCCAACATACCCCTCCCCCCACAGGTACCCATATCCACCAACTTTCAGTGTTTTGCCATATTTGCCATATCACTCTATCTATTCATGTCTGTTTCTAGCTGTTTATTTCCTAAACACTTGATAATAGTCGAGTACATCAAGTTCTTCAAACACTTAATACTTCCATGTACATTTCCTAAGTACAAGGCTATTCACTTATGTAGCCTTTTAAAGTAGAGCTATCAAGTTCAAGAAATTTAACATTGACACAAAATTAACAGTTTATATTCTAATTTTTTTTGACATGGACAAGCTCTGGGAATTGAGCCTGTGTCTCTGGCGTGGCGCACGAGAACTTTGCCATCTAATTTTTTCATATGCTACAATAATGTACTTTTGGGCAATTTCTCCTCCATTATTAGATCCAGTCTAGGATTATGTATGACCTTTCATTGTCTCTTCAATCTCTCTCTCTTTTTTAAATTGTGGAAACATACACAACATGAACTTTCCCATCTCAACCACTTTCAAGCATATGATTCAGTGGCATTAATCACAGTCACAAGGTTGTGCTACCTTCCACCATTTGTTACTAGAACTTTCTCATCACTCCAAGCAAAAACTCTGCACCCATTATTCATTAACTCCCCCTTCTCTCCTACCCTGGTCACCTGTACTCTATGAAGTCTCTATGAATTTGCATATTCTAGCTGTTTCATATAGTTGTAATCATACAGTATCTGTCACTTTATGTCTGACTTATTTTACTCAGTAGGATGTCTTCCAGGTTCATACATGTAGTAGTATGCATCAGAACTTCATCCCTTTTTGCAGCTGAGTAATATTCTACTGTGTATATATATATATGCATATATATATATATACATCTCACATTTTGTTTATCCATTCATCTGCTAATGGGCATTTGGGTTGCTTCCAACTTTTGGCTATTGTGAATAATGCTGCTTTGAATGTTGGTGTAAAAATATCTGCCTGAGTCACTGCTTTCAAGTCTCTTAGGTGTATACCTAGATGTAGGTTTGCTGCATCATATGGTAGCTGTTTTACTTTGAGAGGAAGTGCCAAGCTGTTTTCCACCATGGATGCACCATTTTTATTCCTACACACGATGTACTGAGGTTCCCATTTCTCTGCATCCTTATCAGCTTTTGTTACTTTCTGTTTTTGCTTTTTTTTTTTTTAATAATAGCCTTTCTAGTGGATGTGAGATTGTATCTCAATGTAGGTTTTGTTTGTATTTCCTTAATGGCTAATGTTACTTAACATTTTTCATATGCTTATTGGCCATTTGTATATCTTCTCTGGAGGAATGTTCATTCAAGTCCTTTGCCCATTTTTGTGGTGAGCACTTTAGAATCTTTTCTTATTTTCGTTCTGTGCACATTTTTCCAACATTTTCTTTATAGTTACCATGGGGCTTAAATTTAACATCCTCCATATATAACAATCTTGCTTAGTTTGATACCAACTTAACTTCAAGAATATACACACATGTTCCTATACCTCTCTGTTCCCAATTTTATGTAGTTCTTGTGGCAAATTATGTATTTATAAATTATAAGTCCCAAACCATTGATATATTGTTATTTTTATGCCTTTGTTTTTAAGATCCTGTGGACAGTAAAAAGTGGGGTTACAAATCAAAAATAAAATATATTTGGTCATCTTACCTCTACCAAAGATCTTTATTTCTTCATATGACTTTGATCTATTGTCAGGTGTCCTTTCTTTCAACCTTCAACATTTCTTGTAGGTCAATATAGTGGTGATGAACTCCCTCAGCTTTTATTTATCTGGGAATGTCTTAATCTCTCCCTTATTTCCAAAAACAATTTTGCTGGTCTGGAATTCTTAATTGAGAAATTTTTGCTTTCAGCACTTTAAATATGTAATCTTATTGCATTCTTGCCTCCAAAGTTTCTTTTGTGTAATCAGCACGTAGCCTTTTTGATGCTCCTTTGTTTACGATGTGTTGTTTCTGTCTCATGGCTTTCAGAATTCTATCTTTATCTTTGGTATTTGACAATTTGATTACCATGTTTTGATGTGGGTCTCTGAATTAATTCTGTTTGGCGTTTGTATACCTTCCTGTTTGCTTATATTCATGCCGCTCTTTAAACTTGGAAAGTTTTTAGCCATTATCTCATCAAATATTCTTTTTACTCCTCTCTTCTCTTTCTGGGGCTCCCACAATACATATATTGGTATGCTTTATGTTATACCATAGCTCTCTAAGGCTCTGTTTCTTTTAGTCATTCTTTTTTCTTTCTACTCCTCAGAATGAATAAATTCAGTAGTCTTATCTTTAAATTCACTGATTTATTCTTCTGCCAGCCCCAATCTGCTACTGAAACACTTAAGGGAA
This sequence comes from Myrmecophaga tridactyla, assembly GCA_004026745.1. Lineage (NCBI taxonomy): Eukaryota > Metazoa > Chordata > Mammalia > Pilosa > Myrmecophagidae > Myrmecophaga > Myrmecophaga tridactyla. The sequence continues at coordinate 45,259 of PVIY010003644.1, forward strand.
TTTTATTTCTATTACTGGGAACTTCTGCATTGTTTGGTTACTTTAATGATTGCTATCTCTTTATTTAACATTCTCTTTGGGTTCATCTATCATTTTCCTGATTCTCTTTAATCTTTCTCTATATTTCCATTTATCTCTTTGAGCATATTTAGGACTGCTTTTTAAAAGTCTTGTCTGGTATGTCCATGGTCTGGTCTTCCCCCTTGATGGTTTGTAATTCTTTATCCTACTTCTTTGCATGAGCTATCATTTCCTATTTCTTTATATGTTTTGTAAGCTTTTGTTATAACTTGGACATTTTTACATTTTAATGTGTTATCACTGAAATTTAGACAGAGGTATCTGTTCCTTAAGTTGTATACAGGCAGTGTTAAGACAGAGCTTTCCTTGAATGCCAGAAGCTAACAAAAGAAAAAAGAAATAAGCTTTCTCAGTCTTTGCAAATTGGTCTTTGTAAGTGCACTTCTTCAGAGCTTAGCTGTTCTGCCCATAAGTTTAGGGAATAGCCCAAGGCAAAAGCATTGGGTCCTCCCTAGTCTTTTCTGAGTAGGTATCTTGTTCTGGGTATGGGCGTGTGGCCCTAGATTACATAGACTCCTCCATTTATATACATTCAAATATCTCCTCTTCCCTGGGAAACAGTGTTTCCTTATAGTCCTGGGCACTGAACTCTATTTACTACAGCCAGAAATCCTTTACCTCAGGCATCTGTGATTTCACTGTTCTCCTAAACAGTCTGTAGAAGACCTCTGTCAGTTGTCCCTAAATGCAGAGTGAGTGTTAGAACAGGATACTTGCAATGAGTGCACTGATATAGTCCTTTAGGCTACCACCAGACAGAATTGCACAGACATATATGCTCTCAGTATGTACATGAGGGTTACTCTGCTCCTTCTGGAACCAGGACCAGTGGTGACCTGCACTGAAAATGTGGGCCAGTTCTGTGCTGAGCTGGTGAAGGAATGATGGATGAGCCACCCATGATGCCACAAGAGCCTGCCATTTTAAGTTGCCTTTTTCTTTTTTTTTTTAAATTGAGAAAGCTTCACACATACAATCTATATATGGTGTACAATCGATGGCTCACAATATCATCACATAGTTGTAGTATTGTAGTGTGAAAACCAGGAAAGAGGCCGCAGGCCTCCAGGAATGTTCTGTGAAGTTAGAACAGGCTGAGACTAAGGATCCATAGTTTTGGGAAGCAGGTTTTATTTGCTATGGTCATAGGGCTCAGTGAGTAGCCTCTGAAAGTCTGAGCCCCAAACAAAAGGCAACCTTACCTTTTATAGACTCTTTGACATGTTAAAGACAAGGTAAACAATTGGCTGATTTAAGTTGAGAATGGCCCAAAGCTGAACCATTAAGGAAGGGTTCCCCACCCCAGAATGTCTTATCTTGCCTACTTGCAGCTTCACCAGTTCCTGAAGGCTAGGGGAGGGGGTTTCTATCCCAGGAATGTGTCTTATCTCACTTGCCTGCAGTTTTACCCATTCCTGAAGGTCAGGAGAGGGGGTTCGAGGATTTTCCACAGAAAGCACAGCTGAACTAGAAAGAGGGGAAGGCCTGCCTGCCACAGTATTCATTACCATAATCATTTTTTAGAACATTTGCATCACTCCAGAAAAAGAAATAAAAAGAAAAAAAGAAAAAACTCATGCATGCCATACACTTTACTCCTCCCTCTCATTGACCACTAGTGTTTCCATCTACACAATTTATTTTACCCTTCATCCCCCTATTATTTACTTATTTATTTATTTATTATTCATATATTTTACTCATCTGTCTATACCCTGGATATAAGGAGCATCAGAAACAAGGTTTTCACAATCACACAGTTACATTGTAAAAGCTATATCTTTATACAATTGTCTTCAATAATCTAGCCTACTGGACACAACTCAACAGTTTCAGGTACTTCCCTGCAGCCATTCCAATATATCATAAACTAAAAAGGGGATAGCTACATAATGCATAAGAATAACCTCCAAGATAACCTCTCAACTCTGTTTGAAATCTCTCAGCCACTGAAACTTAATTTTGTCTCATTTCTCTCTTCACACTTTTGGTTAAGAAGGCTTTCTCAATCCTATGATGTGCATGGTCCCAGGTCAACCCCAGGAGTCATGTCCCACATTGCCAAGGAGATTTACACCCCTGGGAGTCATGTAGAGGGGGAGGGTAGTGAGTTCACTTACCACATCGGCTTAGATAGAGAGGCCATACCTGAACAACAAAGGAGGTTCTCTGTGGGAATTAGACTCTTAGGCCTAATTTTAAGTAGGCTTAGCCTACCCTTTGCAGGAATAAGTTTCATAAGGGAGAACCCCAAGATTGAGGGCTTGGCCAATTGATATGGTTGTCCCCACTACTTGCGAGAATATAAAAAATTCTCCAAATGGGGAAGTTGAATATTTCCTCCTTTCTTCCCAGTCCCCCAAGGGGGCTTTGCAAATACTTCTTTATTCACTGCCTAAATTAGGAAGTATGGTATTTAATTCTCCAACTATTATTGTTTAATTGTTTATTTTCCCCTTCAATTCTGTTTCTGTTTATTGTATTTTGTTTCTTGTATATGTGCCAAATGTCATTAGATGCATATATGTTTATAATTGTTACATCTTCTTGGTGGAATACCCTTTTATCACTATGAAATGTCCTTACTTGTCTCTAATAGCAATACTTGTCTTAAAATTTTGAATGAATGTTTTCTTCACTTTCTGTATCATCTTAGGAAAGTTTTCAGAGGTCTTGAATTATTTAAATAAATAATTTTCATTAGTTAAATTGTTGTTTTGTGGATCTCATATGTTTTACAGAGGAATGATAAGATCAGTTAATCTAAATGTGTAAGTAGATTTCAGTTAAGAGAGTTTCTACTGTACAGGGATAATTAAAAATAATTATAGTGAGGGACTTTGAAACACCTCTCTCAGAATATGGATTATCAGATAAATAACAAAGATTTGGTCAGTTTTAATAATGAAATTAGTAGCTACATTTAATTGACACATAACAAGCAGGAAATACAAAAGTTCCTTTTTTTTTTTACAAATGTTCACTTAACAGTCATTCATTTGATCATATATTAGGTCATAAAGAGCATCTCTGTAAAACCCCATGAAGCAGAAATCATTGTTGAGAGTCTGAGTTTTCTGAGAAACAAGACCCTGGAGCTACTGGCAGTCTTGTACATTCCATACAATGGCACACTATTTTGCAATAAAAAGAGCTAATGATGGATATAAACAGCAATGTAGATGAATCTCACAGATATTATGTTGAGTGAAAGGAGATGTACGCAAGAGTATATAGTGTATGATTTCATTTATATGAATTTTGAGAACAGCAAAACTAATCTAAGGTGAATCAAAATTGACAGTTTTTGTGTCTGTGGGGTGAGCTGGGAATTAACTGGGACATGAGGGAATTTTCTTGGGAGTTGTAAATACTCTATATCATCAAAGAGGTTTGGGTTGCATGGATGTAAAACTTCTCAAAATTAAACTGCTAATATTTTTGCATTTCACTGTATCTAATTTTTTACATTAATAATAATGTAAATAATAATAATAATTGAATGGGGATTGGGTAGAATGAAACAATAGCATGATGTTAAGAATTATTGAAACTGGATAGTGAACATATTGTCCACTGTCCTAGAGAGAAGTGGAACAACTTTAAAATGTTGAAAGAAATGAGTCCCAGAATAATATACTATTTTGTTTACTTTATAGAGGTTGGAAATTTCCCATTGTAAAAGTTCAAAAATTAGCTACATGTGCTGGTTTGAAAGGATGTATGTCCCCTAGAAAAGCCATGCTTTAATCTAAATCCCATTTTGTAAAGGCAGAATAATCTCTATTCAATACTGAATGTTTGAATCTGTAATTAGATCTTCTCCCTGGACATGTAACCCAGTCAAGAGTGGTTGTTAAGATGGATTGGGAGAAATATGTCTCCACCCATTTGGATGGGTCTTGATTAGTTTCTGAAGTCCTATAAAAGAGGAAACATCTTGGAGAAAGAGAGATTCAGAGAAAGTAGAGAATGCTGTAGAACTATGAAGCAGAGTCCACCAGCCAGCAACCTTTGGAAATGAAAAAGGAAAACGCCTCCCGGGGAGCTTCATGAAACAGGAAGCCAGGAGAGAAAGCTAGCAGATGATGCTGTGCTCACCACATGTCTTTCTAGCTGAGAGAGAAACCGTGACTGTGTTCACCATGTGCCTTCTCACTTGAGAGAGAAACCCTGAACTTCATCAGCCTTCTTGAACCAAAGTATCTCTCCCTGGATGCCTTTGAGTGGACATTTCTATAAACTTATTTTAATTGGGACATTTTCTTGGCCTTAGAATTGTAAACTATCAACTTATTAAATTCCCCTTTTTAAAAGCCATTCTGTTTCTGGTATATTGCATTCTGGCAGCTAGCAAACTAGAACACCACCAAAAATTGTATGTAATTGAGACGTTTAGCCTGCCATAAGTATGCCTAAGAGTTACTTCAGGAGGACCTCTTTTGTTGCTGAGATGTGGCCTCACTCTCTCTAAACCCAACTCTGTAAGTGAAATAATGGCCTTCTCCCATATGTGGGACATGACATCCAAGGGTGAAAGTCTCCCTGGTGGGATGGGAGATGACTCCCAGGAATGAATCTGGCCCTGGCACAGTAGGATCTACAATGCCATCTTGACCAAAAAGGGGAAAAGAATTGAAACAAATAAGACATCAGTGGCTGAGAGAGTTCAAATAGAATTGAAAGGCTACTCTGGAGGTCACTCTTATGCAAGCTTCAGTTAGACATTCCTACCTATCATAACATGCCAAACCCTAACCAAAACCATTCCAGCCAATCTTGAAGAACACCTAGAGCAATATATAAGATTCTATAAATGTTCCATGCACTAAGGTAACTTTCCAGAAACCTACAACCTCTGATGGATGGGTCCCTGGACCAGATGAGTCCTGAAACCTAGAGGGCCAGCCTCCCTGAATATCAGCTAGTTCCATCTCCCTACCCCATATTATCGACAACCCTTTCCAACATGAAAAAATTATCTTTATATCCCAAAGAGTAGGATATAAAGATCAAAGGTGATGGTGGAGTTAGACAGAGAAGGTAGGGTTTAACAAATGAGTATGATTGCTAAATCATTATACTGAAATTTCTTTTAGTCTCTAGCATCTTTGAGCAGCTAGAAGTAAAAATCTAAAATTGTGGAATTGTATCCCATGCCAAACTCTGAAATCTTCTACAACTAATTGTTGTGCTGTGCTTCGAAATGTATTGCTTTTTTGTATATATGTTATTTTTCACAAAAAAGAAAAAAAGTTGATTGTGATGATAAAAAAAGTTTATCCCTTCTAGCCCCCAATGTTCCGGAGCAGCCAGAAGGAAAAATCTGAGGTGATAGTATGGTAGCCCATGACAAACTCTGGTATCTGTCTTGTAACTAGTTGTTGAAGAGTGCTTTGAAAACTATGTTTTTTTTCTTTCTTTGCTTTGTATATATGCTATATTATACAATAAAAAAGCTAAAAAAATAACTACCAAAATTATCCATTTAGAAATTTTAAAATATGTATATTCTAAATAACTCTTGGTTTAAAGAGAATATAAAAGCAGAGATTATAGAGTATTTAGAAATAAACAACCATAACAATATGTAAGAAGATTTATGGGATGTGGGCAAATGCATAGAGGGCAATTTAGATACTTATCTTTTTTTAAAACGAAAATGGAAATGTTGAAAATAAATGGGCTCTTTTAATGAAGGAAGCTAGGAAAAGCAATAATAAATGCAAATAAATGGAAATAAAAGAATTTTAAAAAGCAGTGTAGTAGCCAGGGTTCTCTAGAGAAACAAAATAAGCAGGGGATAGCCATAGACATAAAAATTTATAAAAGTGTCTCAAACAACCATGGGAATGTAGAGTCCAAGGTCTGTAGGGCAGGCCGCAAGCTGGTAACTCTTATGAAATTCTTCAATGAACTCTCAGGAGAGGCTCACTGGACAACTGTAGGAATGGAAGAATCTAAAATCCATAGGGCAGGCTGTGAAGCTGACAACTCTTATGGAGGGTCTGGATGAACTCCACAGGAGAGGCTTGCCAGTTGAAGCAGGAAGAGAGACTGTCTCCTCTGAATCCTTCTTAAAAAAGCCTCCCAGTGATTAAATTAAGTGTCACTCTTTGTAGAAGACACTCCCTTTAGCTGATTACAAATGCAATCAGCTGTGGATGCAGTCAACATAATCATGATTTAAGTCCATGAAATGTCCTCATAGCAACAGACAGGTCAGTGCTAGCCCGACCAGATGGCCAAACACCACCACCTGGCCAAGTTGACACATGAACCTGACCATGACAAGTAGTATTGGTTCTGGTTCTACTATGGTGGCATAATCCCACTATAGAGTCTTTTTCTCCTGGATTACAATGAATAATTATGGACAAAAATACAAAAAGGAATTACCTTAGGACCCTGAAGAGTAAGAAATGCAAATGGTCTGTGTGTCAAAACTTGATATGACCCAAATAGTGAGAGGTGAGTTTCCTTTAAAAAAAATCTTTTCTCTAATGATTTTGCCTCAAGGGTGGGGCTCAATCACACACAACATTGGTCTCTAAATCTCCAATAGAAACTCCATCTTTCTGGCTGGAGGAAGCGAGAAAAAATGCCCTTAGTGAGAGGGAGAGTATTGGAGCAATTCCAGAAAGGAAAGAGCTGTAGAAGTGGATCATTTTTGTGTGAACTTTCACAAATATGACTCATCCCTGAATTGCACATGCATGGGAGAGGTACAAATGAGCAGAGCAAAGGCTGTGAAAACTGGCATGATATTTATACCATGGCCCAAGTCTCAGAGTAACCCCAGGGTCATAAGTGAAGTTCAAACCCAATGTAGAATAATGAAACTTTGAAACAGAATTGAGATTGAAACCTCTACCCAACAAAAGTGAGACAGAATTTACAGTCTGAACCTAACCAAATTTATTTCCTACCAACACAGAACAAAGCAAAGAAGGAAACAAACAACAACAACAACAAAACAATATACTTCAGAGGATTATAACAGGGCCCAGAGGCTGCATGATGTAACATTTACAATATCTGGATATAATCCAAAATTACTCAATGGAAAAAAATGATGAAAATGTGATTAAGTTTTAAGGGGCAAGAAAGTCAAGAGATGCCAACCCTATTTTGATCCAGACATTGGAATTATCTGTGTTAAAGCAGAGACTATGTTCCATGAGGTAAAAACAAAAAACACTCGAATGCACAAAAAAATAGAAGTTCTCAGGAGAGAAACAGAACTATAAAGAAGATTCAAATGGAGATTTTAGAACTGCAAATAGTAATATTTGTAATAATACAATGTATGGACTCAATAGTAGAACAAAGATGCCAGGGGAAAGAATCCGTGAAATTGAATATAGATCAATAAAAATGACCCAATATGACAAAGAGTTAAAAAAAAAAGATTGAAAAAATGAACAGAGACTCAGGGACATTTTCCACAATATCAAAAGGTCTAATATTCATGTTTTCTGAGATCCATAAGGAGAAGAGAAATATATTGGGGCAGAAAAAATATTTTAGAAATAATTGTCAAAATTTCCCAAATTTGGAGAAAACCACAAATTTATAAACTCAAGAAGCTCAATGAACCCAAAGCAGGAAAAAACAAAAACAAAGAAAACCATGGCTAGACACATCATATCAAACTGCTGAAAACTAAAGGTAAGGAAAAAAGTCTTGAAAATCATAAAAATACATACGCATTACCTATTGCCAAAGAAAAAACTACACTGGACAATGTTGAACAGGCAAGGATGACTATTCAGGGCCTGCTATATATATCAATCAGGGGAGAGAGACTAGAACTCAGTTCCATCAAAATATTTTAAGGGCTGGGAGTGGGTTGGAGGAAAAGCACTGGAAGATGGGAAAGGGGGATTGATCACTGGGGTGGGAGGGATTTACTGAAGTTGCAATTAGGACCACTTGGTCGGAATGTTTTCCTTTATGGAAGTTGGCAAACTGAAGTCAGTAAAGACAGGGAGGGAAGAAGAGGGAGATAAGGAACTGCCTAGTTAGGAAATTCTCAGGTGCCTAGGTACCTGATATGAGAGGGGGAAGGGAGAATATTTTCCTTGTCTTTTGCAACTTCTATAGGCTGTCTGTATTACATAGCTCATGATCCCACATCACTCCAACTTCTGCTTCCATTGTCACACCTTCTTCTCTGAGTCTTATGTCTCTGTCTTTGCCTTATAAGGACCTTTGTGATTACATTGGCTCACCAGATAATCCAGAATAAATTTCCCACCTCAAAATCCTTAACCTAATCACATTTCAAAGTCCCTTTTGTCATATAAGGTAACATGTTCACAAGTTCCAAGACATAGACATCTTTTTAAAAAAAAATTTATTAATAAAACCAATCAACATACAATATGAACATTCTTTTTTCATCACATATTTGTATATTCATCATCATGACAATTTCTTAGACTATTTGCATCAATTCAGAAAAATAAATAAAAAGAAAACAGAAAAAATTCATACATACCATACCTCTTACCCCTTCCTTTCATTGATCACTAGCATTTCAAGTTACTAAATTTATTTTAACATTTGTTCCCCCTATTATTTATTTATTTTTAATCCATATGTTTTACTCATCTGTCCATCTGTCCATAAAAGAAGCATCAGACACGAGGTTTTCACAATCACACAGTCACCTTGCAAAAGCTGTATCATTATACAATCATCTTCAAGAAACATGGCTACTGGAGCACAGCTCTACATTTTCAGGCAGTTTCCTCCAGCCTCTCTACTACATCTTGACTCACAAGGTGATATCTGTTTAATGCCTAAGAATAACCTCCAGGATAACCTCTTGATTCTGTTTGGAATCTCTCAGCCATTGACACTTTATTTTGTCTCATTTCTCTCTTCCCCCTTTCGGTTGTAAAGGTTTTCTCAATCCCTTGGTGCTGAGTCCCAGCTCATCCTAGGATTTCTGTTCCACATTGCCAAGAAGGTCTACACCCCTGGGAGTCATGTCCCACGTAGAGAGGAGGAGGGCAGTGAGTTTGCTTGTCACATTGGCTGAGAGAGAGAGGCCACATCTGAGCAACAAAAGAGGTTCTCCTGGGGGTGACACTTAGGCCTAGTTTTAAGTAGTCTTAGCCTATCGTTTGTGCGGTTAAGCTTCATATGAACAAACCCCAAGATTGGGGACTCAGCCTATTGCTTTGGTTATCTCCACTGCTTGTGAGAATATCAAGAATTCCCCACTTGAGGAAGTTGAATTTTCCCCCATTCTCACCATTCCCCCATGGGGACTTTGCAAATGCTTTTTTATTCACTGTTCAATCCTTCTGGGATTTATTGAGGCATCACTCTGGACAAACCTACAAAATCTCATGCCCTACTCAAGGTTCCACATACCTATGGTGTTCAGTTAAGCTGTCCACATAAGTTATATTAAGAAATGCACTAGTCAAGATATAAATTTTGTACTGAAAAAACATTTTTTTGCTTTAGTCTCACACATAAGTTAAAGTTTTAAACTATTAATTACCATCTATTTTCAATACCCTGCATTATTAACATTCCTTTGTTCTTCCTCATGCAAAACATTTTTTAATATTTACATTTAGTCACTATCATTATGCATTCTAGACATTCTTAGATTATACCATCTTAGTCTTTATCATATATCTTTCCTTCTAATTTCATTTGTGCCCCCAGGCCTCCTCCCTCTATCATTTTCACATTCAGCTTCATTCAGTGTTCTAACATTATTGTATTACAGTTAGGTAGTATTCTACTATCCATTTCTGAATTTTTACAATCAGTCCTATTGCACAATCTGTATCCCTTCAGTTCCAATTACCCAATATCTACCCAATTTCTATCTCCTGATGACCTCTGTTCTTAACTGATGTTATCCAAGTTCATGCATTAATGTTAATTCATATCAGTGAGACCATACAGTATTTGTCCTTTTGTTTCTGGCTAATCTTACTCAGCATAATGTCCTTAAGGTCGATCCATGTTGTTATATACTTCATAACTGTATTCTGTCTTATAGCTGCATAATATTCCATCATATGCATATACCACACCTTGTTTGGCCACTCATCTGTTGATGGACATTTGGGCTGGTTCCATCTCTTGGCAATTGTAAATAATGCTGCTATAAACGTTGGTGTGCAAATATCTATTTGTGTTTTTGCCCTCATGTCCTCTGAGTAGATACCTAGCAATGGTATTGCCGGGTCATATGGTAATTCTATACTTAGCTTCCTGAGGAACTGCCAAACTGCCTGTTCTAGTTTGCTAGCTGCCAGAATGCAATACACCAGAAATGGAATGGCTTTTAAAAAGGGGAATTTAATGAGTTGCTAGTTTACAGTTCTAAGGCCGAGAAAATGTCCCAATTAAAACAAGTCTATAGAAATGTCCAATCTAAGGCATCCATCGAAAGATACCTTGGTTCAAGAAGGCCAATGAAGTTCAGGGTTTCTTTCTCATCTGGTAGGGCACATGGTGAACATGGCGTCATCTGCTAGCATCTTCTCCTGGCTTCCTGTTTCATGAAGCTCCCTGGGAGATGTTTTCCTTCTTCATCTCCAAAGGTCGCTGGCTGATGGACTCTGCTTCTCGTGGCTATGTCGTTCTGCTCTCTCTGAATCTCTCTCTCCAAAATGTTTCCTCTTTTATAGGACTTCAGAAACTAGTCAAGACCCACTCAAATGGGTGGAGACATGTCATCCCCTAATCCAGTTTAACAACCATTCTTGACTAAATCACATCAATCAGGGAGATTGGATAGGGATTATTCTACCTTTATGAAATGGGATTTATATTAAAACATGGCTTTTCTTAGGGGGTACTTCCTTTCAAACCAGCACACTGCCTTCCACAGCTGTTGTATCATTTGACATTCCCACCAGCAGTGGATAAGTGTGCCTCTTTCTCTACATCCTCATGGACATCTTTTGGGGGCCATTTTTCTTTCTCCCACAGTAATAGTCAAGGGTCAGACATTTCTTATTAAAGCGTTTTAGAGCAGAGGACAAAGGTCAAAATCTACCCAATTAATTCTATAGGGCTAATATAAAGTTTATACAAGAAAACAAAGAATAAAACAAATAAAAGTAAACCAGAAGCCAAACTTATAAATATAATTGCAAAAATCCAAAATAAAATATTATTAAATTCAATTTAGCACTGTAGTAAAAGAATAGTGTACCACAACTAATAGGATTAATTACATGAATGGAATGATGAGAAAACATTACACATGTATTTCTATGCATAATGTATCACAAATATGGTCTTAGAAGAGATGAAAACCCTGAAAATCCAATAATAATGGGAGAAATTGATAAAGTTATCAAAATCTAAGATTTAAATGGTTTCACAGGAAATTCTTCAAAAATTTTAAGAAATTGATATTCTATTAAACTTTTCCAGGATATAGACAAAGAAGACTTCCAAATTAGTTTTCAGAAGCCATATAACATTGATGCTAAAACTTAATAAATATAGCAGAAAAAGAAAACTATAGACCTTTTTCATTTATGACTACTGACACAAATATTCTAAAGTATTAGCAAATAGTATTTAGCAACCTATTGAAAATAATCCATTATGATCAAACTGAATTCATCTTAGTTAGGCAATGATAGTTCAATATAATGAAATCCATTAATATATGAAGAAGAAAATCCATATGATCATCTTAATAGACATTGAAAGGCATTTATAATAATCTACCAACAATTTCTGATTTAAAAAGATACTACTTGCACATTTGTTGGTTGCCTATCTAGCATCCATTTCCTCCTCCTTACCTAATAGCTCCCATGTTTTCCTTTGTAGAAGTACCTCCTTGTCATTATGCAATATCTTTGTGACTTGCTGGGGTCTAACTGCTTCTCTCAGATTCAGGAGAGACTCCATGCAAAGAATAAGCCAATCAGCATAATCTTATCTCCATGGTTACAGTGATTGTTTCATATTGGTCCAATCAGAGTGATGATTTTGTCCTATGTTTGAGAAAAAACAAGACTAATTTTACTCGGGATGGCATTTTTTGTTCTGATTATTCTCCCTTTATCACAGCTCTTTTCTCTATTCTCTGCCCTGATTAGTGCACAGGGAAGCAGATCACTTAAGACTCTCTTGCTGTCTGGCTTCAGGTTGTCTTTTGCCAATGGGGGCATAGAGAAGAAGTTGGAGGGCAAGAGGTAACAAGAGGTCAGATATTTTTTCCTTGCTCCTTCTCTGCTCTAAGCTGCATTTTCTGGTAGTGGATACTTCCCTCCCAGACTACAATTCCTGCAAGGAGGCCCCTCTTCCATGGCTTCAGCTGTCACTGGGCCCCAGTAACACTATTTTCTCCCTTGGGCTTTTTTTTTCCCCAACATTTTAACATCTTTATTGAAATATCATTTATATGCCAAGTAATTCACTCATTTAATGTGCACAACTCAATGGTTTTTAGTATATTCGCAGAGTTGCGCAATCATCACCACCATCAATATTAGGACATTCTCATTATACTAGAAAGAAATTCCATCCTCTTTAACGATCATTCCATATTTCTCCTACCTCTCCCTGCCAGCCCTAAGCTACAATTAGTCTATTTCCTGTCTCTATGAATTTGCCTATTCTGGGTATTTCATGTAAGTGGAATCATATACTATGTGGTCCTTTGTGAATGGCTCAAGGGTCTTCCATGTTATAACAAAGCTTAAAATTTTAGTGGTGGCTACAAACTGGTTTCATAAAATCCTTTACTTTATTAATTAAAGAATTATAAAGGTAAACTTTGAAACAGATATTTCTTATTCTTTAATGGAGTTGTTCCTGTGATCTAATGCTATGTAGAAAATCACCCCAAGTCTTAGTGCTATGAAACCACAATCATTTTATTATGTTCAGAGGTTTGTGGGTCAGAAATTTGAGCATGGCACTGCAGAGACATTTCATCTTGTTCACAACAACTGGGGTGACTCAGAAGGCTGGAAATTGCTGGGGTGATTAAAAGAAGCCATATATCTGTCTCCCTTGGGCTTTTAGGCTTAGGTATCATAAAAGTTTCCTACCATTGATACTCTCTGGGCTTTTCAAAAAAGCTTGTTAGTTCTCTTAACCCTGTCTACACCTCTGTAAGTAGTCCACACATTCAAGTCTCTTGAACCATTTGAGTTGGATTTTTTTCCTGCCAGGACCCTGTTTGATACTGTTAGTATCGGGAGTTGGCCTCAGGAAACATTCCTTCAAGATGCAATTCTAGAATTGGGTTGCTCAAATATGTAATGAATACATAAATAATGTCCCTGCTGGGAGAGAAGTGGAACACTGGCAATCCATAGCATGCAGTGACATCACAAGTAACCAAATTATCACCAATGGTAGCATGAGATGGAATGTTGGTAGAGCGCAAGGCTTTGGGTGATGGAGTGGTTGTTGCACTTGACCACAATGGCAACAGTTGTGGTTACAAAGTTGACAAATGAGATAGATACTTCTGCCTGCTCTCTAAAACTTAAAAAAGGAAAAAAAACTCAAAGCCTTGAACTCTCAACTCAAGGCCCAGGTGCAGAAACAGAAAGCTTCTATTGCCGACTTGATTCCTTTTCTTTTGTAGCCACAGTGCAGATATGGTTGAAGATTAGGCCCAAAATATGATTTTTCAGGGGTGCAGAGTTATATGCATAATTGTACCAAGACTCGTTTGTTAATATTAGGGCAGTGATTGGAAGGAAGTGGTATTTTGAGACTTGGGGTGGAGGTATTTGGGCAGAGACAAAGTTAAATGCATCCCTCAAACTCCCTTTCCAATAGGAGCAGCCCACTCTCCTCTATCAGAAAAAGCTAACTTTCCCTTGTATGAAGGCTTTTCAGTGATTTCACCTGAGGCAGTTCTCTCACATGGAGAGGTCTAACACCTATGCTAGTCCTTACTGTCTCCAAACTTAAAAAGGGAGTTGACTTCCAGAATGGCCTCAATGGGTGTATCTTTTGAGCACTTAAAAGAACATGGGTCTGCTGGTATCCCACATTATAGGTCCAATCAATACTGACCCTAAAACACAGTGGGGAAGGAAAATCTTAGTGGATGGGACTTTTAATAGCACATCTGGTTGCCCACTTTATTTAGAAAGAAAAAAGGCCTGACATTCAATACTCATGAACCGTAGCTAATGGATGGTCAGGGACTTGAAAATAACAAGATTGGAAGATTGGTGATAGGGAGGCCTGGGGGTGAGTTGTGTGGAAGGACCTTTCAGAAAATGTGTAGCGTATGAAGGTATTTGTGGTCAATATAAATGCTCACCAGAGGTTACCTGCTTCAGAGATGTTCCCAATAATTGGTTGGACAAAATGACATGTTTTATGAATGCCAGTCATCCTTTTCATCACCCACCCCAGTGCTTGCTTAATGGGCTTATGTATAAAGTGATCATGGTATCAAGGATGGATGCTATGCATGAAATCAATAGCATGTATGGGCTTTGACCCACCAAGGCTGATCTTGTACTAACAGCATTGAGTCCCCAAATGACAACAGAAGAAGACAATGATGAATCCTATTCCTCAGGAGTACCAGCCAGCTTCATGGTAGGTTGAAAACATGGGACACCATTGTGGTAAAAACAGAAATTTGTCTTTATAAAGTAAATATGCATTCCAGACTCACATGTACCTTCTTTGCTCATGATTTTGTCATCAACACTGTTTTGGTTTGTTAAGTGCTGCTGGAATGCAATATTTCAGAATTGGAATGCTTTTAAAAAAGGGAATTTATTAAGTTACAAGTTTACTGTTCTAAGGCCATAAAAATGTCCAAACTAAGGCATCCAGAGAAAGATACCTTGACTCAGGAAAAGCCAATGACATCCAGACACCTCTGTCACCTGGGAAAGCATGTCTGGCATCTGCTGGTCCTTTGGCTTCTGGTTTCGAACAGCTTCTCCAAGGGTGTTTTCTTTCTGCATCTCCAAATGTCTCTGTGTGTGTCAGCTCTGAAGCAACTGTTCTCCAAGCATCTATGTTAGCTCTGAACTCTTTCCCTTTCCATGAGCTCTCTTAAAGACTCCAGTAAGCTAATCAAGACCCACCTTGAATGGAAAGAATCACATTTCCATCTAATCAAAAGGCCACACCCACAATTGGGTGTGCCATATCTCTATGGAGTAATCTAACCAAAAGGCTACACCCACAATTGAGTGGGTCAATCTCAATGGAAAAAATCTAATCAAAGTTTTACACCCTACAATATTGAATCAGCATTAAAGGACATGGCTTTTCTGGGGTACACAACACTTTCAAACCAGCACAACAACCACCATCTGTGAACTTCCAGAATGCCTTAACCCTTATTAGAGTATCCTACACAGCATTGTCTCTGACCAAGGAACTAATTTAATGGAAAAAGAAGTGCAATTATATAGTTATATCCAAATATTCACCAGTTTTTACCACTTTCTCCATGATGTAGAAGCAGCCTGCCTCCTAGAATAATAAATGACTTACTGGACTTTAGTGATGGGGCCAACTGGGAACCTGCACTCTACCAGGTTGGCAGTGCTGTACTACAAGGATGCAAAAGAAGCCAGTTAGTATATGGTGGTATTTCCCCCACAGCTAGGATACGCAGAGCTGGGAATGAAGGGGAGGAGGAGCAAGTGACCCCTCTCACTATTACACCAATTAGTCCACTAAAGAAAAAACTTTCTGTCTCCTCAACCTTGGGCTCATCAGTTTGGAGGTTCTATTTTCCAAGGGAAGAATGCTTCCACCAGGGAAAAAAGCTGTGATCTTATTGCATTGAAAGCTAGGACTGCACTCTGGCCATTTTGGTCTCCTCATGCTACTGAACCTATTTGTAGAGAAAAGGGTTATTGCACTGGTTAAAGTGATTCAGCCTAACTAATCTAGGGAAAATAAGTTTGCTGCTATACAATGGGAACAAGAAGAAGTATGCTTGTAACCTCTCACTTGCTTAATAGTACTGGTCAATGGGAAATGGCAGAAATTCAATTAAGACAGGATTAGAGGTTTCAGTCATTCCACTAGGGAAGAAACCAGCTTAATCTAAGGGAAACATAGATTTGTGGTTGAAGAATAAAGTTATGATTGTTGACTTTGACCTCATAACCATCTATAGAGGTGGGAACTGCAGCAGCTATGTATATCTTAGTTGATCACTTATTTTCCTCCTTTTCTATGATGTATGAAAAGTAATGGTGTTGGTTAATGGTATAAATTAGGTTCTAAGTGGGAATATGACTGAATTAACATCACCCTCTGACAGTATAGTGGTGGATGTAACTTTGTATTCCTGCTCCCTTGCTGGCGATGAGAGCTTTGTCATTAGAGTAAAGGTCAAGAATGGATGTTGAATGGCAAAAAGGGTGGATTGTACTAGTTATCCTTCATTTGCCCCCACCGTTGCATCCATTTCTTGCCCTCCAGTTCTATGCCCTAGGAAGCTGACCATTGTGGGCTGTATCACCTAGGTTCCATTGCTGGTTGGCTTCTCTTTGGGTTTGGACAATGGAATGCACTAAAAGAAATTTGGAGGGCAGAGAGAGAAGGTAAAGTATTTCTTCCCTGCTCCCTTCCTGCTTGGGCTATTTTATTGTTAATTACTGCATCCCTTTAAGACTTCACCTCCTGCCAGGAAGTTCCTCATCTATGGTTCTAGTTGTCTTTAGGCTTCAGCAATACTAGTTCTTCCTCTTGCAATTTAAAACAGAACTTCACAAAGAGACTGGTTATAAAACCAGTGTATAAGTGTATATCATAAGTGTATATTAACACTTACGATAGTTAATATACAAAATTCAATTGCTTTTTAATATAAAAGCAATAAACAGAAAATGTAAGATAAAGAAAGGATCTGATTTACAATAGCCATGAGAAAAAGTAAGAATCTTACGAATAAACAATAAAAAATCTGCAAAATATATTCATTCATTCAATAAAATTATTTATTGGTTACCTACAGTGTATCAGGCAGTATTCTAGAAGTTTTTTTTTTAATTTAGAAACTTCTGAGAAATATAAATGAAGACAAATAACTAGAAAAACTGGGTTCTGGGGAAAGACGATATTCTTGTAAAGATGCCAATGATCCCTCCATCAATTTATAAATTAAAAATAATCCCAGGCAGGTGCGAGTGTAGTTCAGTGGTAGAATTCTCGCCTGCCATATGGGAGAACCAGGCTCGATTTCCGGCCCATGCACTTCCCAAACAAGCAAAGAAACCAACAAAAACAAACAAACAAAAAATTCAACAAATGGTGCCGCAATAATAGGATTCTCACATGGGAAAAGAATGAAATGTGTCCCTGCCATACAGTATACAAAAAAAAAAGGAATCGCAATTGAAATAAAAGCAGGATTTTAGAAGGGGAATTTGTCAAAATAATACATTTTATCTCTAAATAAACACATGTGAATAAGCAGGAAAATTCTGAAAAAGCAGAGTAGTTTGGAAGATTACCAGATATTAAAATATATTATAAAGGTACTTGTTTTAGTTTCCTAGGCTTTTCAAAGCAAATACCATGAAATGGGTTGGCTTTAAACAATGTGAATGTATTAGTTTACAGTTTGAGACCATGACAATGTCCAAATCAAAGCATCGTCAGGATTATGCTTTCATCTTGAAGACTGGCTGCCAGTGATCCCTGGCTCTTCTGCCATATGGCAAGACACATGGTGGCATCTGCTGGTCTCTCCCTTCCATCCAGGGTTTGTTCTCTCTTTTCTCTTCAGGGGTTCATTGCTTTCAGATCTCTCTCTTTCTGTATTCATTCTGCTTATAAAGGACTTCGGTAATAGGATTAAGGCCCATCCTGAATGAAGTGGGTCACACCTTAACTGAAATAGCCTCATCAAAGGATCCTACTTACAATGGGTTCATATCTGCAAGAATAGATTACGTTTAAGAGCACGGTTTTCTGGAGTACATACAGCTTCAAATCACCACAGTAATATAATTAAAACAACTTGGTACTTAAGAAGAAAGAAAAGAGATATTCTGATATTTAGCTTATGATAAAGGTGACTAAAAATGAGCTAAAGAGGGATTATTTAATAATTAGTGTTAGGATAATTTTCTAAATTCCATGTAGATCCAAAATTTAAATGTAAAAAAATCCATAAAAAATTAGAAGAAAAGATTGGCCTTCCTAAGCAGGACATAACCACCCCCCCCCAAAAATGTAAAGAAATAGAATGTTAAATTTTGAACTATAAAGATTAAAAACTTATATATAGCAGAAATCCAAAGAAAACTGTAGAAAATACTTAAAACACTTATGATAGTCAAAAGGCCCATTTTCTCAATTTACGGAAAGTTCTTATTTATTGATAAGCAAAAGATAAACAATCTAGCAGAAAAGTGGTGAAAGGATAGAACTCAGTAGCTCACAAAAAGAGAAACACAAATGGCTAATAAACCTATGAAAAGATGCTTAATCTCATTTTAAAGAAAAATATATTTTTTGGATTACAACAGAGAATATACATCAAAGTGTAAGAGATGAATATTGGCAGGATAGATAACAATTTAAAGTGAAAATCCACTTTGGCCCAGTGATTTTACTTCTAGGAATTTATCCTAAGAAAATAATGCCACAATTGCCAAAAGATATATGTAAACAAAGGTCTCCACTGTAGCATTTTTGTAATAGACAAAGATTAAGAAGAAGGTGGGCCACGGTGGCTCAGCAGGCAAGAATGCTTGCCTGCCATGCCAGAGGACCCGGGTTCAATTCCTGGTGCCTGCCATGTGAAAAAAAAAAAAAGATTAGGAAGAGCCTAAATATCAATCAAGTAATAGATTTGTTAAACTTTGGTAAATCCACACTACAGATTATTATATATCTGCAAAAAGATGTACATAATATGTGAAAAAAAATAGTTTGCAGAATAGTGTACATAGTATGATCCCAAATTATTTTTAAATGATGTATATGTACAACACACACACAAATGCTGTATCTACATATTTCATTCTTTGTTGATATATGTGAAATAACAATAAAGCATGGAAAGAGTCAATTAATAAATTAGCAGTGATTTTCACAGGGTTTAACCAGGGATAGGGTAGATAGGTTATCAGAGGAGTGGAGAATGTGAAACATTTTTTTCTGCTTCTTTCTTTTCCTAGTTAACACATGTTTTCCTTAATTTCACCTCAAATGTCACCCCCCACACCCCCACAAGAAAGCCTTTCCTGTTCCCAGACTATGACACTTCTTTTACACATAAACAGTGTTCCTTTCTTTCACAGTAGTTTTTTTGATTTATGTGTATATATGATTATTTTATTAAGGCTTTATTTCCTCTGTGAGAGCAGGATCAGTGTCTGCTTTCGCTCACCAATATATTCCCAGTAAGCATAGCACATGTGACAGCTCTCCCTACCATGCAATATTATGTAATGGACATTGAATTTTTTGTCTTATATAAAGAGTTATGAAAGTGAAACTTTTAGACATCCTATCTCCCCAATCACAGATATTCCGATGAAGAAAAATATATCAGAAACAAACAGCAAATATTATACTAAATGGTGAAATCTTAAGGGTATTTCCATTTATTTCAAGAACAATATCAGGAGTCTCTCAATCACCACTGTATTTCAACATAACTATGGAGGTTCTGGTTAATGCAGTATATACAGAAAATGAAAGTGCAAGAGGTATAAATACTGGAAAAGAACTGAAAAATGATCACTTGTAGATGATTATGTATGCATACCTAGAAAAAAACAAAGATATCAACTGAAAAACTATTAGAAATAAGAAAGGTCACTAACGAGAACTATAAGTTATTTCTTTTCTGTAGATAGGCAATAACCTGCTAGAAGATGTAATCAGAAAAGGAATGTCATTCACAAAAGCAAACAAACAAACAATAAAATACCTTGGAATAAACTTCACAAGCAATGAGTATGAACTACCTGAAGAAACTTTAAAAATTTATTGATGATCATCTAAGTTGACCTGAATAAAAACACTCAATTCTTAAAGATTTCAGTTCTTCTCAAATTAAAGGGCAACTGTTTAGCAAGTATTGCACTAAATGTCAACAGTTTTTCTTGTGTATATTTTTGTTCAACTAGGAATTTGACACACGCATACATATATTTTTATTTGCATGAAGAATGGTGGTAATTGTTAAAAGTTATTGGTATTACTGTCTATCAACAGACAAGTGGCTAAACAAGCTATGGTATATGCATACAATGGAATACTATGCAACTGTACAACAGAATAAAGTCGTGAAGCATGCAACAATGTGGATGGACCTTGAGGACATTATGCTGAGTGAGATTAGCCAGAAACAAAAGGACAAATACTATTTGGTCTCACCGATATGAAATGACATTGATGAGTGAACTTGGAGAATTTCAGTTAAGAACAGAGGTATTAAGAATATAGAAATAAGGTAGAGATTGGGTAATTGGAGCTGAATGGATATAGATTGTGCAACCGGACTGATTTTAAAAATTCAGAAATGTATAGCACAACACTAACTGTAATACAGTAATGTTAGAACACTGAATGAAATTGAATGTGAGAATGATAGAGGGAGGAGGCCTGGGGGCACAAATGAAATCAGAAGGAAAGATAGACAATGAAGACTGAGATGGTATAATCTAGGAATGCCTAGAGTGTATAATGATAGTGACTAAATGTACAAATTAAAAAATGTTCTGCATGAGGGAGAACAAAGGAATGTCAATATTGCATGGTGTTGAAACTAGATGGTCATTCATATTTTAAAACTCCATAAAAAGAGAGAATGTAACACAAATAACAATATTAGAATAGTTAAGGAAAAAAAGGAAATACTGTGGATCAATGAGCAGGAGGGGTAAGGAGTATGGAATGTATATGCTTTTTTTCTTATTATTTCTTTTTCTGGAGTGATGCAAATGTTCTCAAAATGATCATGGTGAAGAATACACAACTATGTGATGATAATATTGTGAGTCATTGATTGTGTAATATGATTGGGCTGTATGTGTGTGGATATTTCTCAATAAAAATATATATTTTTAAGTTTTTGGTGTTGGAAAAGGTAGTGCAGGGCCCTTTCATGTTTTACTTTATACATTTGTCCATTGTCTGCAACGTTTTAAAAATAAGGAGTGTGCATTACTTTCATGAAGGAGGGGAAAGAAGTTTGATATTCTTATTGGGGATCTCTCTCTCTATATATATATATATTTACCTATATATATATATTTTCTGATTAAATGAATGAGACCTTTTATACCCCCCTTCCATTCTAATCTTCCTCCACTCAAATGAAACTGGCATCCCCTTATTTTCTCAATACAAAAGTAATGATTATTAAAAGTAACGAACAGAAACGTTTCAGAAGAAAGACGCTCCCACTCCCTAGTTCCTTTTCTGAGATCCTACACCTTCCCTCTACCCCTATTTCGTTTAGGGGTACAGGAGAAATGTTGCACTTCCACGGCTGAAGGGAGGTGAGGTGAAGGGAGAGATGATTGACTAGGGAGTAGAAAAGAGAAAAAAATATTCCCCTTGAGGCAGAAAAGGCCGATAGCCTCTCTGTGTTAATCAAAGAAAGGCAAATTCCAACCACAAGAAAGGGGCTACTTCTGGTCTTCGGGATTGGTAAAGAGGAAAATGAGTGACAAGGCGGATGCGGTGGGGAAGGGAGGCAGACCGCAGCTCCTGCCGCTCGCCTAGTGGGAGTGGTAATTGGGGTCCTAAGCTAACTGGTGACGTGGCCCTCACGTGAGCAGGAGCTGACGTGTGCAGGCGTCCTTCTAAGACTGGTCTTCCTTTGGTCCGGTTTCTATCTCCTCAATGCCCTGAGGGCGGGTGGGCCTGTGGCCCGGAGAAGGAGGAGGAGGTAATTGCCCCGATCCCAGCAGGTCTGTGTGCGGATGGGCGCTGCCTGGCGATTCCTGAGTGGCGGGTAGCGGAGGATGGAGACCGAAGGGGCGCCGGTCTGCTTTCTCCACAGCTTGCACTACTCCCGACCCTTTCTTAAAACAAAAATGGTGGCCGTTGGGGGCTGGATTCCGGGGGAGTATTTAGGTCTGATTGTCATCCCACTTGTCTTTCAATAGGGCTCTGTACCAGTCGGAGAGTAAGGAATCTGCCCGAAAACCCTGCAGGTCAGTGTAAAGGTGGGATTGTCCCGCGACCCCTGGAAAAGCGGGGCTGGCTTGAGATCCTTGCCTTAACTTGGGCCCATTCCTGAATCTCCAGCAATTTCCTTTACATTTTATGCAGGAAAAAGTATATGACAGCGCCTATAGAAAAATGGTTGTCATTGGGGTTGGGGATTTGTTGGGGAGGGAGACAGAAAAGATTTCGCCTTCTTTCACTCCTAGTTTTCCATGCTCCCTGACCCCGCCTCCCCCACCCCCTCTTCAGAGATTCGAAAGGGGTGTGGTTTTTGTTGAGAAAATGGCCGATCACTGGGGTTGGGGGTGGGGGAAGGGAGACGGCCAGTGTCTGCCTAGTCTTGAGAAGTGGGGGTAGGGTGAGAAACAAAAATATGGAATCCGTAAGACATCTAGAACCCTGAATTGGTTAAAGCGAGTATTTGGACTCTCCTGAGTGTTCTTCTGTCCTCCGAGCCCTCCTTCTCTGCGGTGTAGCCAATCTGCCTGTGGGTCTTGAGACTGCAGGCCAATTTATAGAGTGAGACAGAACCCCAGGAACAGGAAGAAGAGAAAAATTGTCCAGAACCAGGTCGGTCAGAATGAGGGCAGTGCTACTGCTTTGGGCACCCTTGGGGTGAAGCATGGTGAAGATTGCCAAATCTAGTGGGTCCATCGACCTACTCTGCCCCCCCCCCACCAGATCGGAGCATGGAAAGGAAAGTGCCTAGCAGGTACGACGCAAGGAAGTTGTTGGGTGTCCGTAGAGTCCTGGTGTGAGGGTGGGGCGATGATGCCTCGAACAGTAGGGGTACAGGGTCCTTGGTGTTGATCCACCCACCAAGTACTCAGTTACAGAGTTGTCAGTCATTAAGTTTAATGGAGGTGAAAACCGAGGTGAGGGAAGAGGGAAATTGCTCCAGGCAGTGGAAGTTGGTAATAACAGGAGAAAGAATGCTCTTGATGCCCTTGGGATAGTGGGGAGAAATAAAGGAAAACCTTTATGGTTTTCACGATTCTCCAGCTTCCGGCTTCCAGACACTCTCGCCCACCACTATTCACCTTAGGAGGAAGTGGCTGACGGTGGTGGTGGTGGTGTTGGGGGCGGCTGGAGGAGAGGATGGAAGGAGGAGGGGGAGGGAGATAATGAATTTTCAAAGCGGCAGCTCTGAGAGGAAAGGAACTGTAGTTGAAGGTGGGAAACCTTGGGCAACGGGAGAGGAAGGCCCGGGATTGAGGAGAGGGAAGTGTCCCGTTCTGGGTGAAGTCCATCTGGTCCCTGAGCGCTCACCACCCTCCTTCTCACCCCCTTGTCTGCAGGTTGCAGCACGCAGTGCACCCCGAGGCGAGAAAGAAGAGAGGGAAGATACTGCCTGGATTTGTGTGCGGGTATGTGAGAGTGCCACTGTATCCAGGACATCAGGAAGGGCAGGGGAGGTAGGAAGCTGATTATACACATTAAATATAATGCTCTGGGATGGGGTTTGGGAAACGCGAGGTTGGAGAACGTGGGGGTGGGGAATATTTCCAAAATTATGTCCCCAATAGAGGGAAGGAATCGTAGATCTAGATACCAAGCCCTGAGTCCCTGCGATGTCCCTGTCCCTTTATCGGTATATAGTTCAGTCTGTTTGCATGCCAAGGAACAAAAGGAGGAGGAGGAACCGATGCCTCAAATCTTTCTTTTAATCCTAGGTCCCGCTGTTTCTTCAGCTGCAGCTGAGCCTGTTAGCAGTAGTTGAAGACTCCGCCCACACGGTGCGCACTGAGCCTGAGTAAGCCACAGCTCTGCGCCCGGGTTCCGAGATTCGCTACAGCTGTACAATGGGCCGCACTCGGGATGCTGGCTGCGTGGCAGCCGGCGTGGTGATTGGGGCTGGCGCCTGCTACTGCGTGTACAAATTGACTTGGGGAAGAGATGAGAGCGAGAAAATCTGGGACGACGACGACGAGGAGTGCAGTGATAAGGCAGAGACTTGGGTCGGGACTGAGAAAGAAGTTAAGGCTGACGCTGGGGCCGGGGCGGGGTCTGGAGCCACATTTCAGGCTGATGTAGTGGTCAAGGCCGAGGTGGACTCGGGAGTCAAAAGAGGTCCAGGTGTAAAGGTGGAAGCACTCTTGGGGGCCCCGAGCGGAGGTGGCCTGGAGGCCAAGGCCAAGGCCCTTTTCAACACCCTGAAGGAACAGGCAAGCGCAAAGGCAGGCAAAGGGACCAGGGTGGGTGCCAGCTCTGGGACCAGGACCCTTGCATCAAGTTTACCCTGTCCAGGAGGCAGGGGAGGAGGCTGCCATCCGACCAGGAGTGGGGCCAGGGCAGGGAATAGGGCTAGCGGAAAACCTAAGGGAAAGGTCAAAAGCAAGGGTCCCAAGGCTCCGGCTGCAGCAGTGCCTGTCCGCAGGACCAAGTTCAACTTCCCCTATAAAATTGATGATATTCTGGGTGCTACTGATCTTCAAAAGGTCCTTAACATACTAGAGAGAACAAATGATCCTTTTATTCAAGAGGTAGCCTTGGTTACTCTGGGTAACAATGCAGCATATTCATTTAACCAAAATGCCATTCGTGAATTGGGTGGTGTCCCAATTATTGCAAAACTCATAAAAACGAAAGACCCCATTATTAGGGAAAAGACTTATAATGCCCTTAATAACTTGAGTGTGAATGCTGAAAATCAGGGCAAGATTAAGACATATATCAGTCAAGTGTGTGATGATACCATGATCTGTCGTTTAGACTCAGCTGTGCAGATGGCTGGTCTAAGGCTCTTAACCAACATGACTGTAACTAATCATTACCAACATTTGCTTTCCTATTCTTTTCCAGACTTTTTTGCTTTGTTATTCCTGGGAAATCACTTTACCAAGATACAGATTATGAAACTAATTATAAACTTCACTGAAAATCCAGCCATGACAAAAGAGCTGCTCAGTTGTAAAGTACCATCAGAATTGATTTCCCTCTTTAATAAAGAATGGGATAGAGAGATTCTGCTTAATATCCTTACTATATTTGAGAATATAAATGACAACATAAAAAATGAAGGGTTTGCATCATCCAGGAAGGAATTCAGCAGAAGTTCCCTGTTTTTCTTATTCAAAGAATCTGGAGTGTGTGTTAAGAAAATCAAAGCATTAGCAAATCACAATGACATGGTGGTGAAAGTAAAAGTCCTAAAAGTATTGACCAAACTTTAATTAGGGGTCTATCCCAAATTGTATAGAGGTAGTTTTTAGTTTGCTCTCTTAACAATATATTTTGCAAATTCTTTGTTTTTCACTGTGCTCACATGGCAAAGGGATCCTTTCACCTGCCATTTTTGAATAATATCACATATTATCAACAATAATGCTAATTTTTCAGTCTGGTTTTGTCTTGACCATTTTAAGGATGCCAAACAAATATTAAAGCTTGTACAAACAAAACATTTATTGATTTGATGTTGCTACTTAGATTGAGATGTTTTTAATTCTTCTACCTAAACTGACAGTGAGCTAATTATACATCATAAGTAAGCTAATACTTTTGTATTAGTTTACATTTGTTAATCTAAGGTTTGTGTCTCATCAATAAAGTTGTATGTTTTAAGCTGGAAAAAAAAATCATCCTTGTCTCTGAGTTTAGATCTATTTGGAAAAGTAAGATACATGGAAACAAAAAGGGATTCACAAAACTAGAGCCTCTGATAATAGACGCTTCTCCTCAGTGCTTAGACGTGAAAGAAACTGCTGCGGGCAACAGTGATGGGAGGCACTTAATTCATCTGGGATTGAAGGATAGGATATAAAGGGTCAGAAGGCACTCAGGAGGGAGGAAAGGCATGGAGGTGAGAATTCTGCTCCTTCTTTCTGGCCTACCCGGAATGGAGAGTGTGGGGAGGGGAGTAGTAGGAGACAGACTTGGACAGTTGGAGTGAGTCCCATTCATGGAGACCTCGATTGCTAATCTGAAGTGTCTGAATGTTACTCCATCCACTCCTGGGAGGCACCAGAGCCTTTTGTGACCAGATGAATGACAGGATGAAAAGAAAATGAACTTAGCTGGTTTGTGTGTAGGATGAATTTAGAGTTGGGGTGAGGAGAGGGGTGGTGACTGGAGATTGGAAAAAGAGGGAGTTGTCATTATAGTCCAGGCATGAGATGAGAAAGCTGAAATTTCACTGGTGGCTGTGGAAATGGTAAAGGGAAGATGCAAGTAAAAAAAAAAAAACCCGTTGAAATAATAAGTGCTAGAACCTGTTCTGGGGGCCTATAGATAGGGACAATTTTATGATCCAGGGGACATTGGGAAGGAAAATGTCCTCTTTCTTTGTTAACTCTGGTGTCTCTGTAACTGACTAAGCTAATTACAGTGTGGAAATAATAAGAAGGTAAAATAGAACTAAAATAAATTTATTCTTATGTCAGATATCCTTTACAAGTTTGGTTGGGGAAAGGCATTCATGGAATCCTTGACAATGCTGTTGGGATCCATATGGGAGAAGACCCTTCTCTTTCCCACCCTGTTGTGTTGGTGAGGCTAAGGGGAAAGAGGGACTCTCAAAGTGATGGTGGGAGTACACATTGGTACAAGGTCCATTTGGATACATGTTTCAGAAGCCTTCAAGATGTTTGTACCCTTTGACCTGGCCATTCTACTTGTAGAAATGTATCCTTTGGAATTGTTCTAGTTTGCTAGCTGCTGGAATGCAATATACCAGAAACAGAATGGTTTGTAAAAAGGAGAATTTAAGAAGTTGCTAGTTTATAGTTCTAAGGCCGAAAAACTGTCCTAATTAAAGCAAATCTATAGAAATGTCCCATCAAAGGCATCCAGGGAAAGATACCTTAGTTCAAGAAGGCTGATGAAGTTCAGGGTTTCTCTCTCAGCTGAGAAGGCACATGATAAACACAGTCAGAGTTTCTCTTTCATCTGGAAAGGCACATGATGAACACGGACAGGGTTCCTCTCTCATCTGGAAGGGCACATGGCGAGCATGGCATCATCTGCTAGCTTCTTCTCCTGGCTTCCTGTTTCATGAAGCTCCCTGGGAGGCATTTTCATTCATCTCCAAAGGTCGCTGGCTGGTGGACTCTGCTTCTTGTGGCTATGTTGTTCTGCTCTGCTCTCTCTGAATCTCCTGCTTTCTCCAAAATATTTCTTCTTTTATAGGATTCCAGTAAACCAATCAAGACCCACCCAAATGGGTGGAGACATGTCTCCACCTAATCCAGTTTAATAACCACTCTTGATTAAATCACATCTCCAGGGAGATGATCTAATTACAGTTTCAAACATACAATACTGAATAAGGATTAGAAGAAATGGCTGCCTTTACAAAATGGGATTAGGATTAAAACACGGCTTTTCTAGGGTAGATACATCATTTCAAACCAGCACGGGAATGAATCAAATAATTTGTTTGTACCAATTGGTGCATCTTCACAAAGTTTTTAAGAGTGAATAATTCTAAGCAAGACACTTGAGTGTCTTATAATAGGCAGTTGGCTAACAAATTTAATGTCTACACATTGAAATATTATTCTCCCTTTGAAAATGGTGATAGGCTTCTACTTTTTTGTGTGTTTATTTTTTTATTATTTAGCTTAGGTCTGTACATTTTTATTACATGGAAAAATCAGCATATACTCTTAAGTGGAAAATGTGATTACACGACAGTATATAGTATATCTAATTTCTTGAGAAGTTAAAAACTTTTCCATGCATTAAACTTCTGAAAATGTGAAATGTGAAGAGTGGTTATCTATTAGTAATAGATTAGTGTATGAATTTAATATTTTAATCTTCTTTCCTCATCGATGTTCTCTTATTTATCTGTAGTATGTTGATTTTTTGTATAATTGTTGGGAAAGAAAAATACTGCTTACAGGCTTGGTTGAAAATTAAGGGTTGATAGAATGGGAGAATGGGCAGGGTTTATGTCAATATGTTGAAGCATGTACTGAGTGGGAAAAATTTTACACCACAAAAGGGCATGTATTAAAACAATAGATCTGTTGTGAAGATATGGATAATAAGAACATCTATCTCATAAGATTAAATGGGATTTGATAGTGCTAGAACATAGAAAATAAAAGTGAACACCCTTAGTTCTCTAAAATGGTTGCTAATTTTGATTGATCTTTTTTCCCCAGGTGTTATTCTTGCATACACTAGTGGCATTTAATAAATAAAATGTTAAATAATAATAAATCAACTGTTCAATAACTATTAAAACAATTCTTCTGAGGATTAGGGTCTTTGTTCCTTTTTTAAGAACTGAAAATGCTTTCCTGGGTGTGATTTCATCAATTTCTATAGCATTCCTGATGCCTGAGTGATGTTACTTTGAATTAGACATGACATCTAAGCCAGTGCTTCTGAAATGAGGGTCAGTGGAGTCCTGGGAATACATGATCATGTTCTTGGGTTCACAAGCTGCGCCTCAGTATTTTTAAAACGTTCTCTTTTCATTTCACTTATAATTTAAAGAAATGCATTATAAATATATTTTATATTTTCAAATGTTACCAGGTGACTTGGGGTGCCAGATCTTGGATTTATGTTAAATATTGTCATGGCACTTAGTAGCACTGCTATATTCATTGATGGAAAGAGACATTTTTTCCCACACTTTAATATCTCTGAAGTCATGATGCATCTTACAGTTGACAGCAGCTTAGCTTGTGTCATAATCTCATTAGAAATGTTTTTTTCATTTTTAGTAGTGTATAAAATAATGATGCATCTAATGTTCAAAGGCATCTTTGATCAATGCAATTGTGTTTCTGTTCAATGAGAAAATGTAAAAATGTATTTAATACATAAAGAATGCATTTGAGCCATAGTATATTGTTTTGTACTTACAAGAGGTTTTGCAGGAGTTTGAGTAAGCAAGCTGGCAGAGAGTTGAGATTGAGTCATCAGGCTCACCCGAATGAAAGAATGTTTAAGTCAAGAGAATCTGTGTTGCCATCTGTACTAATTTGCTAAAGCTGCAAGAATGCAGTATAACAGAAATGAAATGGCTTTTAAAAAGGGAATTTATTACTTTATAAATTTACAGCTCTAAGGCCGTAAAAATGTCCAAGTTAAAACACCAACAAGAGGTTACCTTCACTCAAGGTCCAGAACACCTCTGTCAGCTGGGAAGGCATGTGGCTGACTTCTGCTGGTCCCTTGTTCCTGGGCTCTGTTTCTTCCAGTCTCAGTTCCTGTGGGGGTTTCTCACTTGGCTTCTCTGGTGCTGGGGTTCATCTCTTGGCTTCCCTTGGCTCTCTCCAGATTCTGGCTTACTTAGCATCTCATGGGAAGGCACATGGCAACATCTGCTGGGCTTTGCCCATTTCTAGGCATCTGCTCTCTCTGTCGGCACTCCAGACATCTACAAACATCGTGTCTTTGTCAGCTCTGAAACAATTGTTCTCCAAGCATCTACATCTGAGGCTTCTCCAAAATGTTTTCCTTTTTAAAGGACTCTAGTAAACTAATCAAGACCCACCTTGAATGGGTGAAGTCTCAACTCCATCTAATTAAAAGGTCACACCCACAACTAGGTATGTCACACCTCCATGGAAACAATCCAATCAAAGTTTCCTGCCCTACAAGATTGGATGAGGATTAAAACATGGCTTTTCTGGGGTACATAATAGTTTCAAACCAGCACACCATCAGTACCATATTCATGTTGTAAACTGTGATTTAGGACCATTAAAACAACGTTATAAATCATGAATTAATGTTAATTTAAATTTGTTTGCTTTAACTTTAATTTGTGAGGTTATTTTGTTTGATACCTATATGAAAGCTATAAGAAAAGGCATTTATGCCTATCTTTAGGTACGTAAATATTTATGTAAAATTATAATAAAAATAATTTCAAAGAACACTAGGGCACCTTGAAGATTTTTGTCCTTTTTAGAATCATATTACTCAAATTTGATAAGCAACGTATTTATGTCAAAGAAATGTATATTATAGGATATAGTAGGTAGGTGGTACCTATTATTTGTTAGACATTCTTTGGCACTTTACATATATTTTCCTCCCCACTTAATCCCTTCAGCAATCCTGTCAAGTAAATATCTTTATACTTTTTTGAAGATGAGAAATGAGACTTGAAGAGGTTAGGTAAATTTTCCAAGATCACTCTATTACTAAGGGGCAGAGTTAATGGACTTCAAAATTTGAGCAATTGGTTGCTTTAAAATTGCTTATTATGAAGTCAAACACTTAATGCCTCTATTGGTACTCGGCACAAAACCACCCCCTGATGAAGACAGAGACGGAGTTGAGATGCTTTACATTGAGCCAATAACTTTATAGATGTCCGCCCAGCATGGTATAATGGAAAGAGTACCACAGTCTTGGGAATTGCAAACAGGTGAGGCCTGGGTGAGGAACAGAGATACTGATATTTATCTTGCTATGCCTATGTGTCAGGTAGGATACACAGGCTTGGGTATAGAGCAAAGTGTGATTTCTGTATTGATAGGTTGAACTTAAGGTACTGAGTGACTTTTTTGGGGGGGGAGGGGAGTTGTGATGTAAAGCAAATAAAATTTGAATCAAGATTTATCTAAAAGAGGGGGCAATAAATACTTCTGGGATTTGATGAAAGAATTAGGAAAAGCCCCAAGTTCACTTTGCATCCAGGACACAGCTGGCTACACACAGGGTGCTAACTGTAACTATTTAGCGTTCTATTCTTGACTTATAAGACAATCAATATTTCTCTTCCAACACACCACAAGACTTTCCTAGAGATCCAAGAACCATTGGCTTAGTCTCCAGGCTGCCGTTTAACTGAGTGGCTTTCTTTGGGTGTGGTGGTGGTGGTGCATGGTACAGGAATCGAACCTAGGTCTCCTGCATGGAAGGCGAGCATTCTACCATGAACCACCCGTGCACCCCACTGAGTGACTTATTTTTCCTGAATACAAAGAAAGTTTATTACCTTAGGATCTGCCCTTGTTTGTTGGTTGGTTTTCCCTTCTTTAAGGAGAACACAAGTCAACTATATATAGTTATTATTAGTGCTCTCTTTTCTCATTTACTTTTTTATGCTCATATACATGTATATGTGAAGGTCACTGAATGACTTAAATTTTTTTTTGTTTATGATACACAACCACATACAAACACAAACATTCTTACCATATGATCATTCCCTTCCTATTTTTCTCCCCCACCCCAACACTTCTATTTTTAATTCCTCCTTCTGGGAGATAATTGGTGCTAGTCTTTAGGGGCTGATGCTGACCCTACTATTCTCCTTGTGCTTTTGTGTCCTTCAGAGTGCTGAAATCCCATGACACCACATGCACCCCTAGACATTCCTGTGACACTATCCCATGCACCAGAGGGCATTGAATGCAGAATAATAATTTTCGTTGCTGTTGTAATGAAGTGGCCCTGGGTGCTACTGCATACCAATAGTTTATGGAACCCTTGTTGAACAGACATTGAGAAGGAGCTAGTCTTAGTTTGGCACAATTCTACGTACACTGGATGCACTTTTGATGTCCCACACTGGTATTTTTTAGTACTGAATACTCTGGACCTGGAGAAAGTGCTGTGTGAGACAGATGTGTGAAAGCCTGGTCCAGGCAGGCCACGGGTTCAGGTCACATGCCGATGTCCCAGTGTTTTCACATTGGAGGTTGCCACTCTTCAATGATTTTGGGAAGGGCACAAGTTAGGATTGTGGACCTGCTCATGGGGGCAGAGAAGAGGCAACTGCGAAATTTGGGAACTTGGAGGATACCCTGCTCTTTGGTTTTGTACTCACCTAATAGTTCAAGAAGTCTAAGAAGTCTATCCCAGTCCATGTTTGTTCAGTTCTCTTATAGATTGTCACCCAAAGCATGGTATTTCAAGCCTCGGGAAAGTAGTTTCCTGTTCTTAATTTCTGCTTTGTCTACTTGTTGCAAAAAAAAAAAAAATTCCAGGAATAGGTTTAGCAAATTGATGTGGTTCAGGCAAATGTTATGTTTATGGCTGTGTTTGGTTCATTCTTTGTTAAGTTCCCTTGAGAATGACTGTTCTTATGATGATTGTGATTATCTTCGGGGCCTATTTTTACATTATTTTTATAACACCTCTCAGACTGATTGTTTTCTCTGTTTAAGCTGTGGCTCTTCATTGCCTTTAAACCAGAGCTGTCTCACCTCGATCCTGGAGCACAGAAAAATAAGATAATGCTCCCCGGTTTGCCCTGCCCAGAAGGTGTGGTATTAAGCAAGATAACTGATATTTATTTTTCAGAGTCATGTACCTCCATACTCGACCCTCTCCATTGGCAGTGTGTGTGTTTGGGATGCACACTGGGGGAGGAGGGAAGGAAGGCTTATTGGAGGGTAACTTTATTTACCCTGACAGGTTCATGTAAATGTAATGCAGCCCACCACTAAGAATGAAATTAGCATAACTCTGGCCCTACCAACCATTTTCATTTTAAATCATGAAGGGATAGGCATAATACAAGCATCTTTGTTTGGGCATAGAGTCTCTGCCTTTATTGATCTTTTCCAAGTTTGCACAATACATTGCACATTATCAAATGGGTGGAATTTTTTTTGGAAAATAAAAAAACCAGAATGATACTTCAAGTGGGACCAAGTGGGACCAAGTGCAGAAATATAACTATCAAGCAGACCAGATTTTTAGCGTTTACCCCTCAGAACATTCCCTCCTTAAGACCAATTACATCAGAAACCAAATTAACATCAGGAGGTCTTTTACTTAGTGCTCAAGAAATTAGTGTAAACCAACTTATCTAGATGATGGTGCTGTCAAACTAGGAGAGTCTGGTTCAGATGCAACTCATTTAACTAGTTCCTACTTTTTCCCCCCTTTTATATATGTGATCAGTTATCTCATATTTCACTTTAGGGTTTCAAGGTTTTTGGTCATGCTGAAGAAGGCACTTTCTACTTCTAGGTTATAAAAATAGATTCCTATTTCCTTCAAGCTTTTAAAAACACATTTTAACATTTTCCTCTTTAATTTTTGCTACATAAAATAGTATATATTATTAAACAGATTTCTTCTCTAAACACTTACCTTCCCCCCATTACATATTTTGTGGAAGATTTTTTATATCCTAGCCATCTTTGATTATTTACAAATTATTTTTCTCTGTAAATAGAAATATTATTTTAATTTTTGATACCTTTGAGGTATGGTACTCTGAGCCACTGGTGAAGTACTATACAATAGAACTCATTTTACTAAATATAGAATTAATAGTTTTGGGTGGCTTCTTAGCTGAATCAAGGAAACAGAGACTGGGGCAAAATTTCACCTGGTAATACTTTAAGGCAGTGTGAAACACAGGGAAACAAGAGTGAGGAGAAAAGAGATTTGAGGCATGGAAAGAGGGAAAGCAAATGCCAGTAGGTGAGTTATCCATCTGGACATAACTTTTCAACGAAAACATAGCTGATTGCTCTACCTCACAGGAGGTCTTCAAAAAGACCATTTAAATCTAGGCATCTCAGTCTACGGCCATATCGCTGTGAATGCATCCGATCTTGTCTGATTTCAGATGCTAAATCTATGCATCTCAGAATAGTCCATCTAGTGTTGGAATGAAAAATAATTTCTCTGTCAGTCCCCTTGATTTCTCTGTCTCCCATTGTTCAAAGCCCACCCCACAGGGCATTAATTCCCCTGAGTTTCAGAGGGCCTAGTCTGGCTAGTTTGCAGATGTAATGGTTCTTCCTGGTTAGGTGACACTATTTGGAGACTCCTTAAGCTGTGACTGCAACAGGAATGCCAGTGACTTCTACCATATGAATGCAGAAACAGAATAAATTTACTGTGTTCCTCTGCAAGTAAGGCAGCTGTCCAGGGTCCAGGATGGGAGTGGGACCAAGTGGATCTGGGATGCCATATAAATTGAGTCAGAAAATGTTGTGATGCTAGTAATTGTACTATTAGTCCATTATGAAGAATCCTAAGACACCATGGGGATAGAATACAATGTACTTTGGGCTATAAAAAATACTACAATTTGTAAAAGGTGGTCTGGACCAAAAATTTTGAGTCAGCAATTGAAGTAATCATAATACTTTTGTCCCAGGATACACGACAATGAATTATCTAATCAGTGAGTCTGAGCACTATTAAATCTGCTGGCTAATCCAGTTATGCAAGTTGTATATTGTCACTTCTGCCTTAGAACCAAGGACAGGACATTGGTGTCCTAGAAACAAACTATACTATTAAATCTTGAAGATATGAGCAATTCAAATCAAAACATCTTGGTGGGTACCTGAAAGATATCCTGTTTGATGAAGTGGGTAAGATGTAGATATAAATTAAGAAAAAACACAGTTGAGTTTAAATAGAGAAAATAATATAAGGACAAAATGAAATAAATCTAAAAGGGACATTGTGGCTGAGACTATTGTTTGACTTCTCATTCTAGCAATTAATTATTTTTCATGGTGTATTATTTTATGTCACACTTCTGGATTCTATTTATTATATTTAGAATTTTTGAATGTACATTCATTGGAGGGATTAACCTATAGTTTACTTTTTGTATTTTCATCGAGTTTTGGTATAAAGGATGGGTGGCTTGATTTTTTACTTAATGGTGCTTTTTGATGAAAAAAAAATTATCAATAGTTTCCTTTTTACATTTTATTCTTCTAAAGAAGATTTTCCATATCATAAGGTATTTTGGTGCACATAAATATGGATTTCTCTAGGGAAAACCAACGACTGTAATTGCTGCATCATAGACTGAGTATGAGTGTCTTAAGCTTTCCTAGATGATGCCAACTATTTTTTAAAATGGTACACTCCCACCAGCAGGTATCAGAATTCCCATTATTCTGATTTTAAAATTGTGTATTTCATTATAGTTTAGATTTTCATTTCCCTGATTACCAGTGAGATTAATCACCTTTCCATATGTTTATTGGCCATTTGGATTTCTTCTCTTATGAAGTAACTGTTCATATATTTCATTTAATTTCTTCGCAGATGTCTTTTTCTTTATTTCTCTTACTGATATTTCTTAATGTAAGTTCTTAATGTATTCTGAAAACAGCTTTTTAGTTATCTATGTTGCAAATATCTGCTGTGTCCTTTGGCTAGCCTTTTTTTCTATTAGAGAAATTGTGAGTTTATAGAACGATCATGCATAAAATGCAGGATTCCCATTCAGCACCCCACCAGTACAACTTGCATTGGTGGGGAATATTTGTTACAGTTGATGATAGCACATTTTTTTCCTTTTTTAAAATAACAGTGTTAGAAATTACTCAGTTAATACAAGATAATAACTACAATAACAATCTATCTGCTGTAGTCAATGGTTACACTACCCCTTTATTTTTGGATCCCTTGTGTCTAAGGAAAGAAAGAGTCCTCCCTGTGGCGGTCCCCATTGGGCATTCTTGTCTTGTTGCTCCTAACATTGCACCATGAAGAGTGATGTTTGTTGTAGGTTTTTAGTACTTAAGGAAGGTTAAGGAAATTCCCTTCTGTTACAAATTTGTGAAGTTTTATCATGAATAAGTTTTTATTGAGAGTCCCTAGAAATAGCCATTCTCCTGATTTTTGCAGTAATCATTTTTGGGGGGGTCATCATTATAGCTTTACCACCTGTATATACTTCCCCAAACACATTCGTGTCCCCACACTCAGCTCCTCTAGGTATATACTGAAGAATGGGGTTTCAGGATCATATGACAAACCCACCTCTAGCCTCCTGTGGAACCACCACACTGCCCTCCAAGGAACTGCACCTCTCATTTCCCTACCGACAGTGAATAGGTACATCTCTTTCTCCACACTTTTTCTAGCACTTAGTTCTGTTCATTTTTAAATAGTTTTATTCACACTTTATACAATCCAGTCTAAGTGTATAGACATGCATTCACCATCATAGTCTATCTGAAGACATTTCCTTTTCTTCCACAAAGAATCCACGCCCTTTCCCAATCCCCTGCCTGTTGACATTTAGTTTTGGCATAATGCCTTTGTTACATTCAGTGGAATGTTACAGTTGACTATAGACCTTAGCTTATAAAGATTATACTTTTTCCCATACACCATCGATTTTCAACAACCTGCAATACTGGCATTCCTTTGTTCTTCATCATGCAAAAGCATTTTTAAATTTGTACATTTAATCACCATCATTGTACACTCTCAGCATTCCTAAATTTTACTATCTCAGTCTTTATCCTCTATCTTTCCTTGTGGTTTCATAGTGCCCCCCAACCCTTCTTCCTCTATCATACTCACATTCAGCTTCATTCAATGTACTTATATTATTGTGCTACAATCAGGTAGTAGTGTGCCATCCATTTCTGAATTTTTACAATCAGTCCTGTTGCACAATCTGTATTCCTTCAACACCAATTGCCCAATCTCCACCCTACTTCTATCTCCGGATAACCTGTGTTCTTAACTTAAATTGGAGACACAATTTTGATCATGTAATTAACACCACTGAATTGTATATTCGATGAGATTAAAAAAGGAGACATTTAGGTAGTACAGTTAGCACACACACAAACCCATAAAACTTTACAATACAATGAGTGAACCTTAATGTAAACAGTGTGCTAAAGTTATTAGCAAAATTATACAAATACCATTTTATGAATTGTAACAAAGTTACCACACTAATGCAAATGTTAATATGAGGGAAAACTGTGTGTGTGAGAGAGGGGTATAAGGGAACTATGTACTTTTTGCATGATGTTTCTGTAAACCTACAATTGTTCTAATAAAAAAATCAATTGGCCAATGTATACCACTGATTAACACTACAAATATAAATAAATTCTTGCATGAACCACTTCAAAGGTATGAATCTTGAACAAAGACTTTATAATATTGGGGTATAGGGGAAAACTACTATTGCATGCTAAAGGCTATTTTTAACAGTACATCAACAGTACCACAGCAATACCAGGGGTAAATAATGAGGGAGAAGAACAAGAGTTACAGGGAGGTTTGGATTTTCTACTTGGTGAGGGTGTGTTTATCAGTTATTTTTCTCTTGGGAGCAATGAAAATTGTCTAAAATTGAGAGTGTTGATGATTACACCACCAAGTGAGGATAATGTGAGACATGGACTATTGACTTTGGACATTATACGTGATGCCCAATGGATGGAGGTGGCTGAAGGATGCACTGACTGAGAAGTAGATTGGTGAACGATGGTGTATATATATGATCAAATAGTGTGCTGCTACAAAAAGGAACAAAGTTGTAAGGTATGCAACATTGTGAATGAACATGTGGGATATTTGGTGAGGCAAAATAAGATAGAAACAAAAGAGCAAATATTGTATGGTCTCATTTAGAAAATACTTATAAGAAAATTGGGCCTAGATTGTAAGCTCTTATACTAGCCACATTTAGTCCAGAGCTGTAATTATTATTTCTAGATTTTGAGAGGCTGTGCTATTTATATATAGCATGGTATTTTCCTGGAACTTTGGGTACTTGTGTGCCACCTAAGTCTCAGATTAGGAGTTCTGCAGTTCTGAAGGTCAGCATTGCTACATACAGCAACTATTAAAGAAATAGAAAAAGAGATCAGGCTTCAATTAGGGATATGGATGAAGCTGAGGAGAGGTAAATCAGAATACAGGGATAAGGATGACATTGTCTGTATTTTAGAACTTCACCTAATCTATGAGAACAAAGGAGGAGAGGTTTAATTTGTTCAAAACCTAAATTTTCTGTAGTATATAATCTAACTCAACTAGTCTGGATAGATCATTTAAACAACCCAAGCACAGGAAGCCCAGAAAGGAATGAGGGCTTATAATTCTGTATAGCTTAATGTAGTGCCAGGATACATCCCAGAGTATGTTGGGCAGTTAATTAAAAAGTATTGGCAAAGTACCTTGAGGGATGGGAGAAAAAAATATGGAACTAATAAACTTCAC
Source organism: Myrmecophaga tridactyla (assembly GCA_004026745.1). Taxonomy (NCBI): domain Eukaryota; kingdom Metazoa; phylum Chordata; class Mammalia; order Pilosa; family Myrmecophagidae; genus Myrmecophaga; species Myrmecophaga tridactyla. The sequence goes on from PVIY010003644.1 coordinate 83,371, forward strand.
CACTGAGGAAACCCCTGATACTATCTCAAATATTAAGGACTCCCAAGTCAATAGGCCAAGCCCTTGATCTTGAGGCTTGATCTTGTGAAGCTTATTTGTGAAGTGGAGAAGCTAAGCCTACCTATAGGTATGCCTAAGAGTTACTTCCAGAGGACCACTTTTGGTGCTCAAATGGGGCCTCTCTCTCTCTCTAAGCCCAACTCTGCAAGTGAAATCATTATCCATCTGTGGGACATGACATCCTGGGGTGAAAGTCTCCCTGGCAATGTGGGACATGACTCCCAGGGATGAGCCTGGCCCTGGCACCCCCCTCAAAAATGCCTTCCTGACCAAAAGGAGGGAAAGAATTGTAACAAATAAATTATAAGTTGCTGAGAGAGTTCAAATAGAGTTGAAAGGCTGTTCTAGAGGCTACTCTTACACAAACTTCAGCTAGATATTGCTATTTATCATGGTTTGCCATACCCCAATCAAAATAATTTCTGTCAACCCTAAAGAGTACCTAGGGCTTTATCTGAGATTCAACAAAGATTTCCTGCAGTATGATTACCTTCCAGAAACCTACAACCTCCATATGGGTTCCTGGGCTGAATAAGTGCTGAAACTCAGAGGGGTTGGCCTCTCGAGAACATCAACTAGTTCCATCTGTCTATCCCATATTATCAACAGCCCTTTCTAACATGAAAAAGTTAGAATGGGCATAGCCCAAATATCCCTAAAGATTGGGAAAAAGGTCAAAGGAGAAGGTGGAGTTATAATAAAGTAGATAGGATTTAACAAATGAGCATGACTGATGAATCATTACACTGATATTTCTTTTAGTCTCCAATATCTTAGAGCAGCTAGAAGGAAAAACCTAAAATTTTGGAACACATACCAAACTCTGAAATCTGTTCTACAACTACTTGTGGTGTTGTATTTTGAAATCTGTTGTTTTTTTTAATGTATGTTATTTTTCACAATAAAAGAAAAAACAATTGGCCATAGATGTGAGGTGTACTTCTGAACTCTCAGTTTGATTCCAGTACCATGATGTTTTCAAAATTTAAAAAAAGAATTTTATTGAGGTATAGTATATATTCACAAACATTATAATCCAAATTATACAATCAGTTGTTCAAAGCATCATCGTATAGCTGTGCATTTGTCATAACAATCGATTTCTGAACATTTTCATTACGCCAGAAAAAGAGTAAAAGTAAAAGTGAAAAAGAATACAGAAATCATTCCATACTCCCCTCTATCTATTATTTATTTTGTATTTGTCTTTTTTTAATCTTACTCATCTGTCAATAACTGGATAAAGAAAGTGTCAGTCACAAGGTTTTCACAATCACATGGTCACACCTTAAAAGCTCTACAGTTATTCAGTCATCTTCAAGAATCAAGGCTATTTGATTACAATTCAGCAGTTTCACTTATTTCCCTCTAGCTACTCCAATATGCCAAAAACTTAAAGGGGATATGGTATATACTGCATAAAAATAACCTCCAGAATTACCTTTCAGCTCTATTTGAAACCTCTCAGCCACTGAGACTTTATTTTGTTTCATTTCTCTGCCTTCTTTTTTCTTTTTTTCATGGGCAGGCACTGGGAATCGAACCTGGGACTCCAGTATGCCAAGTGAGCCCTCTGCCTGCTGAGCCACCCGTGGCCCTCCCTTTCTGCCTTCTTTTGGTCAAGAAGGTTTTCTTACTCCCACAATGCCAAGGCCAGGCTCATTCCCTGGGATCATGCCCCACATAGCCAGGGAGATTTACACTCATGAGAGTCATGTCCACGTAGTGGGGAGGGCAGTGAGTTCACCTGCGGAGTTGGCTTAGAGAGAAAGGCCACATTTGGGCAACAAAAGAGGCTCTCTGGGGATGATTCTTAGGTATAATTATAATTAGGCTTAGCTTTTCCTTTGCAGAAATAAGTTTCATAAGGGCAAGCTCCAAAATTGAGGGCCTGGCCTATCAAATTAGCAGTTCCCAATGATTATGAGAATATCAGGTCTTCCCCAGTGGGGACGTTTAATATTTCCAGTCACTCAAGGGGACTTTGCAAATGCTTTTTAATCTTCTGCCCAGATTACCCTGGGATGTATCGGGACATCCCACCAACCTGTACAAACAGCAAGATCTTACTCCCTGTTCAAGGTTCCATGCAATTATGGTGTTTGAATAAGCCGACCATACAAGTTAGATTACATAATCTGCTACCAAAAATATAGATTTTACACTAAACAAACATCTCTTCCTTTGATCTCACCCAGAAATTGAAGTTCTAAAATACAGTCAATGTCATCCTTTATCTTACCCAACTAGTTTCATTCATATGTCTAATTGAAGTCTGATCACTTTTTCAATGTTTTTAACAGTTGCTGTATGGGGTAATGCTGACTTTCATAGCTGCAGAACTCTAGCTCTGAGTCTCAAGTGTCACACAAATACCTGAAGTTCCAGGGAATGATCAGGTTATACACAAAGAGCTCAGCATCTCAGAATTTAGGAATAACAGTTACAATTTCAGAATAGATGACTGTTGTAACAGCCTACAATCTAGGAACCTTTACAATAGGCCTTCCTTTGATAACCTATGCTCTCAAATACAATTGCTCATTATAGTTAGTCCATATTTGTGAGGTGTAATAATATTTGTCTTTTCATTTCTGGCTTATTTCATTCAAATACTGTCCTCAAGGTTCATTCTAGTTGCATGCCTCATGACTTCGTTTCTTCTCACAACTACTCAATAGTCCATTGTATATATACACCACAGTTCCCTTTTCCATTCTTCAGCCCATGTACCCTACCATACTATTTTGATTACTATACTGTAGTAAGTTTTTTTTATGTTTTATCTTATTTTATAATTACAAAGGGATTTTTAGTTGGTTGCCATGATTATCCATGACTGATACAAAGAATATTATAAGTAATTACAGACAGACTGGACAAAAATGAATATCTCCCAGCATTTGGAAAATGGTTCAAATAAAGAATAACCCCTGAAAATAAAATACTCCACAAATTCTAAGTATTTCTATGGACAATATCAACACCATCCAAAATTTGGTTCTGATGTTAAGTCTGATGTCACGTGCACACACCAAGAGGGTAAGAAAACTTTCTTCTTCTTCTAATAAGCCTTTCTGGGGAGAAATTGATCAGATCCAATTATGACAGGGAGACAGAGAGGTGACAAGATTGAGGATTTTTGCTGGTGAGGTGGTGAATGGAGTGAAGGTTCCTGTGCAGGCAGGGCCTTGGGTGGTTTGCTCTCTCATCTGCACCAAAAAGGGAGCACACTGATTTTCTTATTAGCTTCCCAAGATATTGGACAGAAGTGAGAGAAAAAGGTGAGTTCTAAAATATTTTATTAATTCTGATGGCTTGAAGCTGTATGTACTCCAGAAAATCATGTTCTTAAACTAATCCATTTCTGTGGGTATAGAGACCTCTGACATCTGGCAAGGCATGTGGCTGGCATTTGCTGGTCCCTTGCACGTCGGCTCTGTTGCTTTCAGCTTCTGTTTCCTGTGGGGGTTCCTCACTTGGCTTTTGTGAGTCTTCACTTAGCTCCTCTGGGACAAAACTCTGGATTCTGACTTGGTTAACATCTCATGGGAAGGCACATGGCGACATCTTCTGTGTTCTTTCTGCGTTTAGGTATCTGCTCTCTCTATCGGCACACCAAACATCTCCAAACATCCATGTCTCTGTCAGCTCTGAAGTTACATATGTACTGGTCCAGAGATGAACCTTACAGCATCCATTGTTTGGAGATGGTGATATGAGAGCATTTATGGAGAATATTTGCCAAAAATGTCTTCCAGAATCAAACCCTTCATGCATCTAGACAGCTGGATCAAAAGTAAATGCTTTGGATTTATGCAGATGTTTTGGTTTCATCATTCCAAACATGGAAGTTTTTCTATCTTCTGATAATAAGATTTGGGTGGGCAGTTTCAGGATCTAGTGTCAAATCTACCTTGAATATACTGACCATTTTTTTCATGCAAAAATATTGTGGAAGGATACTAAAACTTTCTGTAATTCATCTGAGAAGATGGGGATTTTAGATTTTCATGCTTGTTGTGGATACTTTCAATATCTGTCAATAAATCCAGGTCTGCCTGTAAATACTTCTCTGTTATTTGACATAACAAAATTTTCATTGTCGATATATGGTGTGAAAATTGACTTTTGTTTTAAGTTAGATGGTCTTAAACATCCTTCTGTTCACTTTGTAGCCTGTTATGAATGGCTTCCTACTCCTTTCCTAAGAAACTCTTAAGTTGTTCATATTCAAAGTTTAATTCCTTCCTCCACTTTTCCACCTTCTACTTCAATTCACATGATTTTATAAATTGGATTTCATGATCCTTCTCAGCAACTTCAATGTTCTTCTTAAGGGATCCTATGGAGTTTTTTTCTTTGTATGCCGTATGGTGGGGGTCACACTTCATTCTTTTCCCATGTAAGTATCCCCTTTTTGCAGCACTATGTGTTGAAGTTTTGTTTTTGTTTGGTATTTCATATGTTTGTTTGTTTTGTTTTTGGGAAGTGCATGGGCCGGGAATTGAACCTAGGTCTCCCACATGGTAGGTGGTAATTCTACCACTGAACTACTCTCTCACTCCCCTATGGAGCTTTTGAGCTTCTTCCTGTGATTAGCTGCATTTGCTCAAGGGGCATCAGGTGGTGATATGCTGGTCAAAGGAGACCCTGCTTTGGGCACACAATATTCCAGGTCCTTCAAAACAAAACAATCAGAACCTGATTGTGTTTCTCACACAGGGGTTTCTGTACTTGTGATTTCTCTTGCTCCTCCTGGTGGGAAGATGTGTCACAATGTCATTCATGTGGTAAAATTAAGTGTTCCTCTTGAAGTTCCCATTGGGGTAGGGGAGGAGGCAGACAGGTCAGGGGAAGATGTGTGTAGATCTTCCCAGCACTGGTGAATGCAGGAGCCATAGAAGTTATACTGACAGTCAATGGTAATAGGTTTTCTCAGGTGATTCAGGTAGATGGGGCAGCTGGCCTCTTCTTGGAGACCAGTCAAGGAGGCTGCAGCAGCCATTGTGCAGTGAGGGTTTTCTGTCTGAGAAAAGTACTTTAAGAAAGGTGTGTTTCTTCAGAACCTTGATTCAAGAAGACCCATGATGTTCAGGGAGTCTCTCAACTGGAAGGCACATGGCAAATATAGCAAACATCTGCTAGCTTTCTCTCCAGGCTTCTTGTTTCATAAAGCTCCCCCAGGGGTGATTTCCTTCTTCATCTGCAAAGTCTCTGGCTGCTTGGGCTTTCATGGTCCTCATGGCTCTGAAACTTTCTCCAAAAAAAAAAAACACTCTAATGTAATAAGTTTTAAAATCAGGAATTGTGCGCCCTCCATCTTTGTTCTTCATTTTCAAGATAGTTTTGGCTATTTGGGGTCCCTTTCCCTTCCATATGGGTTTGATGATTGGCTTTTCTGTTTCTGCAAAGAAGAGTATTAGAATTTTTATTGAGACTAAGTTTGATCTGTAAATTGCTTTGGGTATAATTGACGTCTTAACAATAGTTAGTCTTCCAATCCATGAACATGGAATGTCCTTCCATTTATTTAGGTCTTTAATTTCTTTCAGTAATGTTTTGTAGTTTTCCATGTACAAATTCTTTACATCCTTTGTTAAATTTATTATTTGATATTTGATTATTTTGTAAATTAAATATTTTTCTTGATTTCTTTTTTCAAATTGTTCATTACAAGTATATAGAAATACCATTTCTTTTGTGTGTTGTTCTTGTATCTTGCTACTTTGCTGATTTATTTATTAGCATTAGTAGCTTTGCTTTAGAACTTGAGGATTTTCTATATATAGGATCATGCTATCTGTGATTGTCATTAGTTTTACTTCCTGTCCAATTTAGGTGCCTTTTATTTCTTTTACTTGCCTACTTGCTCTAGCTAAAACTTCCAGTACAATGTTGAATAATAGTAGTGGCAGCAGGCATGCTTGTCTTGTTCCTGATCTTAGAGAGAAAGCTTTCAGTCTTTCACCATTGATTATAATGTTAACTGTGGAGTTTTATGTTTTTTTTTTTGAGTGTTTATTATCAAGAAGCGGTGCTTGATTTTTTCAAATGCCTTTTCTTCATCAATTGAGATGATCTTTTTTTCCTTTTTTCTATTAATGTGGTGTATTACATCAATAGATTTTCTTATGTTAAAGCACATTTGCATTCCTGGGAAAAATCAAACTGGGTAATTTTGTATAATCTTTTTAATATGCTGTTGGATTTGGTTTGCTAATATTTTGTTGAGGATTTTTTACTCTAATTTCCCAGGAATATGTGGAAACTTTTCAAAGTCCTTATTCCACAAAGCATCTTTTTCTCCAGCCTTTCTTCCCGAGCTTTTTGACTAGTATGTATAATTTTTGCCCCCAACTGTTATTCATCCCAGGTAAGCACTTTAGCTCTGAGAGTGTTAAAATGCTACAAATCTCTTACTGAGATTTCTTTTTCTTTTTTAAGTATTTGTCTGGTTGGTGTAAACATTTGGTTAGTTTTCATAGTTCTTATAAGGTTTATTCTGCCAGTTTTGCTAGTTCTTCCCTATATTTTTGGAGGGATGGAGTTGTGAATTCCTTACTATTCTAGTTTGCTAGCTGCTGGAATCCAGTATACCAGAAGGGGAATGGCTTTTAGAAATGGGAATTTAATAAGTTGCTAGTTTACAGTTCTAAGACTATAAAATTGTCCAAATTAAAACAAATTTATAGAAATGTCCAATCTAAGGCATCCAGGGAATGATACTTTGGTTCAAGAAGGCTGATGACATTCAGCATTTCTCTCTCAGCTGGAAGGGCACATGGTGAACATGGCATCATCTGCTAGCTTTCTCTCCAGGCCTCTTGCTTCATGAGGCTCCCCAGGAGGTGTTTTCCTTCTTCATCTCCAAAGGTCACTGGCTGGTGAACTCTGTGGTTCTTTCGTCCTTCTGTCATCATTCTGTGGTTTTCTCCTTGTTTTCGAAAAGACACTCTCTCCAAAATGTCTCCTCTTTTATAAGATTCCAGTAAACTAATCAAGACTCACGGAGAATGGGCAGAGACACATCTCGATCTAATCAAGCTTAATACCTACAATCGATTGAATCACATCTCCCTGGAGATGACCTAATCAACTTTCCAACCTATAGTACTGAATAAGGATTAGAAGAAATGATTGTTCCCATGAGATTGATTAGGATTAAAGCATGGCTTTTCTAGGGTACATAAATCTTTTCAAACTGGGACACTTACTCTATCATTTTTATTGGTATCCCTCTATAATATTCTTTTATTAAACTGCTGGGCTTCCTTGTGGAAGAGTTATGTACTTGAGATGTCTGTACATTTCTTGTGGAAATGGTCATCTGGGTAGGGAGTCCTTTCTGCTCATGGGACATCAGGCTCCTAGGGCAGGACTGCCCCTTCCTGCTGCTTTTTGTTTGTCTGAGAAAATCTTTATTTCTCTTTCATTTTTCAAAAGTTATTTCTCTGGATATAGAATACAAAGTTTGTGGGTTTTCTCTTTCATCACAAAATATTTCACTCCATTCTCTTCTTGTTAGGTTGGTTTCTGATGAGAAGTATGATGTAATTCTTATCTTTGCTCCTCTATGGATATGGAGCCCCCACCATCACCACCACAACTTTGGCTCCTTTCACGAGCTTCTCTTTGTTTACTGAAGTTTGAATATGATATGACTAGGTGTTGATTACTTCAGCACTTATTCTGCTGCATGTTCTCTGAGGCTTCTTGGCTATGTGGCTTGGTGTCTTCATTAATTTTAGAAAATTCTCAGCCATTATTACCTCAAATATTTCTTCTGATCCTTTCCCTCTTTCTTCTCTTTCAGGAATTCCCATCACATGTATGCTGCAGTTTTTGTAATTGTCCAACAATTCTTGGATTTTCTGTTCCATTTTCCCATAACTTTTTCTCTTTGCACTTCAGTTTGGGAAATTTCTATTGCTGCAGTTTCAAGCTCACTGATTATTTCCTTGGCTGTGTCCACACTACTGATGGGCCCATCAATGGCATTCTTTCTTTCTTTTATAATTTTTTATTTCTAGCATTTCCTTTTGATTCATTTTTAGAATTTCCATCTCTGCTTACATTACCCATCTGTACTTGCATGTTGCTTACTTTTTCCATTAGTGTGCTTTAACATGTTAGTTATAGTTTCAATTCCATTTTTGATAATGCCAAAGTCTGTGTCATATCTGAATCTCATTCTGGTGCTTTCTTTGTCTTTTCTGACTGTGCTTTTCCTTGCCTTTCAGCATGACTCATAAATTTTTGTTCAAAGTTGATCATGGTATATTAGATAGTAAAATTGAGTTAATCAAGCTTTTGGTTTGAGGCTTTATTTTAATCTGACTAGAAGCTGAACTATGTTTAATATTTTCTGTAGCTGTTGGTTCCAGAGGTTTCATTTTCCCTTTCCACTGCTAGAAACATGAGGGGATTTTAGTCCAGTCTTCACCATGCAAACCTGATGGGGTTCCTGGAGGTAAAACCATTAAAAGTGTAGTGATCCCCTTAGTCCCTGGGGACTAAGTGCCAGCCCTTCCAGAACATCAACTAGTTCCATCCCCCGTCCCACATTAACAGCCCTTTCCAACATGAAAAAAAACTAAAAGAATGGGCATAGGCCAAGTGCCCCTGAAGAGTGGTAGAAAGATCAGAGGCGACCGTGGAGTTATACAGAGAAGGTCAGGTTTAACAGATGTGTGTGAGTGCTGAATCATTATACTGATATTTCTTTTAGTCTCCAGTACCTTAGAGCAGATAGAAATAAAAACCTAAAATTGTGGAATTGTGACCCACACCAAACTCTGAAATCTGTTCTACAACGAATTGTGATGTACTTTGAAATTTATTGCTTTTACTATATATATGTTATTTAAAGAGAAGGAGAAGTTAACAGAGAAGTTAGGATTTAACAAATGAGTGACTGCTGAGCCATTAAATTGATTTTTTTTTTTTTTGGTCTTCAGTGTCTTGGAGGAGCTAAAAGAAGAAATGAAAAATCGTGGAACTGTAACCCATACCAAACTTTAAAATCTGTTCTATAACTACTTGTTAAAATGTACTTGGAAATGTATTGCTTTTTTGCATATATGTTATATTTCACAATTAGAAAAAAACATAGAAAAAAGTGTAGGAATCCCCTTAATATTGGGCCCCCAAGCATTTTTAAAAAATATTATAGGATTTTAATTTATTTTGTGTTTTTTACATTTGGCTAAATTATGTTGCATTATTTTATGATGAGAAAAGTAAACATATAATTCTTATATGAATCTTCTCTCTCAGAAAGTAAAACATCCCTTCTTCTTTATGTCCCCACCTTCACTCTTTGTTGCCTTTGCTTTTTTTTTTGTTTGCAATATTCACTTCATTCTGGACTTAGCTCAGTTCGTGACACTTTTCTGGCTTGATATCTGCCACCCTTTGAATATTTTCTGTGTAATATCCCCTTTCTTCCACACTTCTTAAAAAAACTTTTCTATTGTAGTAAGATATACAACTCTACATTTCTGATATTAACCACTTTCAAGTGTGAAATTAAGTAGTATTAATTGCACTCACAGTGTTGTGCTACCATCACTAAAATCCATTACCCCAACTTTTTCATCATCGTAAACAGAAACTCAGTTAAGCCATAACTTCCTTTTTCCCTCCCTCATCCTTAGCCCCTGGTAACCTATAATCTACAATCTGTCTCTACAAAATTTGCTCTTTTCAGGTATTTAGTATAAATGAGATCATATAATATTTGTTTTTTTGTGTGTCTGGCTTATTTCACTCAACACTTCAAGTTTCATCCATGTTGTACATGCATCAGAACTTCATTCATTTTTATCAGTAATATTCCATTGAGTGTATATACCATGTTTTGTTTATCCATTTATCTGTTGAGGAACACTCGATCTGTTGAGCAATAATTGGGTTGCTTCCACCTTTTGGCTATTGTGAACAGCGCTACTATAAATTCTCGTGTTCAAATATCTTTTAGAATCCCTGTTTTCAATTAGTTTGAATATATACCTAGAAGTGGGATTACTAGGTCTTATAGTAATTTTATGTTCAATTTTCTGAAGAACCACCAAACTGATTTCCATAGTGGCTACATAATTTTATGATGTCACCAACAATGTATAAAGGTTCTTATTTCTCTGGGTCCTCATTGACACATTATTTTCTGCTTTTAAAAATAATAGCCATCTTAGTGGGTGTAAAGTGGTATCTTATTGTGGTTTTAAATTTGCATTTCCTTATTGAACAAAGATGTCAGGCATCTTTTTCATGTGCTTATTGGGCATTTGTATATCATCTTTGGAGAAATATCTACAGAAGTCCTTTGCCCATTTTTATATTGGGTTATTTGTCTTTTTGATGCTGATATGTAGCAATTCTTTACATATTCTGGCTATTAAACACTTATCCGATATATGGTTAACAAATATTTTCTCCCATTCTGTAGATCATCTTTTCACTTTCTTGGTAGAGTCCTTTGATGTACAAAAGCTTTGAACTTTGACGAAGTTCACTTTACCTATTGTGTCTTTTGTTGATTGTGCTTTTGATGTCATATCTTTGAAATCACTACCAAATCAAGGTTGTGAAGGTTCCCCCTATGTTTTCTTCCAGGATTTTATGGCTTTAGCTCATAGCCTCTAGCAATTCATCAAAATCACCATTCAAATGTTTCTACCAGCTATTGGCTCCAGTAGCTTCTACTCCAGTTAAGCTGGTCTTGACGTGATTCTCTGTATTTACTTGCATCTCTAGATTTGGGGTTGGCAGTTCATACTGTGGCCTTAATTTTCTGATGAATCTTAGAAAGGTTGTCGATTTTCTATTTGTTCAGCATCTTTCTTGTTTTGAGGATGGGAGTGATGATTTCCAAGGTCTCTAGGTTGGAGTTGAAACCGGAAGTCAGTATTATAATTTTTAGTTCTAGGATTTCCATTTGATTCGTTTTTTATATACACATTTCAGTTCTTGGATGAAATTTTCCATTTTGTCATATATTTTCATGAACATATTAGTCACAATTATTTAAAAGTCTATACCTGATACTTTTAAGAGCCTAATCACTGTAGATCTATTTCTGTTGCCTCTTTCTTTTCAGAAAGTTCTCAGCTATCATTTCTCTAGATATTGCTTCCAACTCATTCATTTTCTCTTCTTCTGCATTTCAAGTACACCTATGTTAAACCTTCTCTCTGTATTCTCTGTCTCTTACTCTTAATTTTTCATCATTTTGTGACTCTGATTCATTCTGGATAGTTTTTTCTCACATACCTTCTTTTTTTTTTGTCACATACCTTCTTGTGCAAGAATTCTTTATCTTTGTGTACACTGATGTAAAATCCATCCCATCATTTCTTAATTTAGATTATTCTCTTTTTCAGTTCTAGCATTTCCATTTCATACTTCTTAAGAGTTTCCAGTTCTCAGCAAAAATTCTCAATATTGTCTTTTCTGTCCTTAAACATCTTGTCTGATAGCACTAATATATGAGGCCCCAGTGAACATTTTTCAAATGTTTGTTGTTTCTGCTGATTTGTTTTCCTGTACACTTGACTATTTTCTATTGTGTCAGATATTGTATTTTGCTAAATTTTAGAAAAAATTTGAGGTTGATATATCTTTCTCAAAAGATGGCTTCTATTTGTGTTGGCTAGTCATCTAGTCGGCACTAGTACTCTGGAATTATCTTAATCCAATGTTCAGTGATTGAGATGATTCAAAATTAAATTTCAGAGGCTGAGTTCACCCCTGCTCTGTAGAACAACTAGAGAAGTGACAGAAAAACGACCAAGAGAGTGGTTCCAGGGTATTAGTGAGCAGAGAGGGATTCTACATTATATAGAGAGCACCTGGATGAAAAAGCAGAGAAATTATTATTGAGAGGATAGGTTGGGTTTACACACACCTGGGGCAGGTTGCAACACACAGACCAGAATGGGAGCCAAAGGAGTGGTGTTCTCCTACTCTCCCCCTACTGTATCA